>NIUQ01000921.1:0-37628 GCA_002796945.1 Plectus sambesii | reverse complement strand
TCATTTCGTAAAAATATTGTTTCCCTCCATTGCAGCTCTGAAAAGGGCTCTTCTGATTGAATAATTGCATTATTTCTACGCACATAGGCTTATAGCAGCTCTTTAAAACGTGGATACAATATGGTGTATGTCTTTTTTCTCAAACTTTGCTGGATCGATTTGAGTACATGATAAAACAGGCTCCTGTACGACAAATTGATTTCTGGGCAATCAGAGACAGCGATACCACTGAGATAACGTGAGCCCTGCGCATTACCATAATCACCTGCTGTTATCATCCGGTGATCTTTCCTGATGAATTGCTTTCTCTTGTGCGCTGGACACCGGCGATGGTATCTGATCGAATGCCGAGTGGTGCTACTACGACGGTGAGCACGGCGCGCAGTTATCGGAGGTAGCGTGCACTGCGTTGTGTCGGATACAATGTTGTCGGAGAGGGCTGAAGTGACGCTTGGCTTGGCGAATCCAGCATTTGAAAGTATCGATCGACACAGGGAGAATCCTTACTCCAACAACAACCCTGATGTACGTTAGCTTTATTTGTTAAAATGGATTTCTTACACAATGGTATGGTAAGAATATTCGGTGCGTAGATGTAACAGTGTTGTGCACCATGCTGTGCGTCCATGATGAACTGAAGTATAACTTAAAATTGAATGAAGAATGCTGCAGAAGTGGATATCATGCGCATATTCCATTTGTCTACGAGATAGATCACCGCGTGGTGGCGAAAATGTTTTGAACGCTCCCTTAGCCGCTAAAGTTCCAGATTACAAACCTGACTGAGGGCATGTATCCTTCTTCCCTGCCCAACCCCACGACTCCTTCTCGTACGCAGCTATTACGCCTTTGATTCAGCAATATTTCAGGGCATAGTTAAGCTGTCGACGGCAGACAATAACTTATGCAAGGACATCATTCTAGAAAAGTGGAATCAGATTGCTTTCCATGACTTCGATGCGAATCATTTATTTCGATATCCACAATTGGGTGGCTTGGACCGGTTCGTAATTTTTTATGTATTCGTTCGTTTCCTATAAGGCTTGATCATTTCAGCACAAAGCAAACGATCGCAAAGTTCATTGATCGATACTTTTCGCCGGAGACACCGATGGATTTTCGCAAAGTGAGTAAAGATGTTTTTCGCAAAATTTTTCTAAGATTCCCTAGCATAATGACGTAAATATCACATTATTTCTACTCTTCAAATTCACCTTCGACTAACGAAATTGGCTCATTATGACATTCTTAAGCGCGAGGTTGTTTGATGATAATTATTCAGCTGAGTCTGATTCCCGGAATCACTTCGGCTTTCGACGTTATTTCTTGCGCCATCTGCGATCCCGGCGACGGCATCCTCTGTCCGGCTCCATATTATCTTCGAATCTACAACGATTACAAAGAACGGGCTGGTGTTGAAATAATATCAGTAGCATCTATCGAAAACAACGAGTTGACGCTGGAGGTCGAACAGTTTGAAGCTGCGTTGAAGAGTGCGCAAGATATTGTCAGTAATATAAAGAGATATAATGGAAGATTGTGCTGGCACTTATAGGGAATCACCGTCAAAGCGATTCTGCTGGTCAACCCGAACAACCCAACAGGTGAAGTGCACAATCGTAACGAAATTCAACCAATCATCGATTGGGCAATGCGGTTCTACCATACTCTCATTAGTTCTGCTCAGCCTGCATTGTCCACTATTTCTCTACTTTAGAAAAAATCTCTTCGTTCTGATGAATGAAATTTACGCTCACTCTGTCTACAGTGAGAGCCAGCAATTCACTAGCGTTCTTCGTTACTCAAGCAAGCTTCCAGAGCGAAACTTGCTGATATGGATGTGGGGAATGAGCAAGGTTGGACTAATTTATGCGCTCTCGCATAATTAACATTTGATAGGATTTCTGCATGCCCGGTATGCGTTTCGGCGTTGTGCACACAGAAAATCAACAAGTGGTGGACTGTTTGCATCGTTTTGAGCTCTTTCAACCTACAATTCCACTCGTTCAATTTATCGTTGAACAATATTTGTCAGACTATGGTAACGTGCGAAGGAATGCAGCAATGATTAAAGCTCATATGTTTAAGAATGGATCGACAACTATTTCGATACTAACAGACGTCGACTGAAAGATGCAAGTGATTACTTGGTTGGAAAACTGAAAGAATCTGGTATTCGGACAATGCCAGCTCAAGCCGGATTCTTTGTGTTAGCCGATTTCAGTAAAGTAGGTTTTCTCAGTCGAGAATGAGAATCAGTAAAATGCAAAAGCATGAAATGTTTCTTCAGTTTTTAAGTGAACCAAGCATGGAAGCAGAGCGAGAGTTGAACAAGAGATTTGAGAAACATGGAGTGCTACTTGTTTCCGGAGAGACGATGCGAGCGGCAGAACCGGGATGGTTCAGAATTGTGTTTACAGGATTGAGAAGCGAAATCGACGAAGGTAACAGTCGTCTTTACTTCTAAAAAATAATTCTCTCCACCATTTCAGGCCTGAAAAGACTGAAAATGGCTCTTTCAATTGAGTGAAGGCCATTATTTCACAATCATAGGATTGTAGGAGCTCTTCTAGACTTTGACATGAAATGATATCCACTTTATTTTCTCAAATAAACTCCGCTTGATTTATCTGAACACGCATTAAATGTGCATTATATCCTTTGGAGGATATATATCAACTGCCTGTAACAGAGCCAATTAAGACTTTAAGGTAGTCAGCTGCTTTTTCGAAGGACTCGCATGGTGCTATCCAGGAATCACAATTTCCCACATCATTTGTAAATTTTGTTTTCGGGCAGCTTCAAAAAAGATTTCAGTTCGTCTTTTCGAAGATTTACTATGCTGTATATGTCGATAGTGCATCGAACCCGTTCATAGCAGAAAGTAACTGACGAGATGCGCTTTTGTTCTATACTTTAGACCCCAACTACTGACAATGGCGTATCGTAAATACATTTGACAATTTGAGGTAACACAATATTCACGACCACAATATTCCCTAATTCGTAAAAAATTTGTACATCTTACACTACGATTTATCAGAGGCGTGTGTTGGAATTGAGTTTTTGAGTTTTGATTTCTCAATCGGTTTCATTGCGCTAATGGATCGAACAGAAAATTGCTGTATTTGCCTAATGGTATCACATTCCGTTGAAGAGCAATAAGTGGCTGACATTACTGTTACTGAGATGTGTGCTATTCAGAATTCTTTTTACGATTCAAGCGTTTTTCCCGTCCATTTGTAATTTATCCACTCTGTCAAGCGCAAAACGATATACTTTTTAGTCGCACTGAATAAACCTCGCCAGACTATTCATCGACATTTGGCAGCAAAGCAACAACGCTCAAAATGTCCACCGCAACCATAGTTTTCAGTTGTACTCAAACTTGAAATTGAGCAGCGATCGCATTTCTTTAGGAAATTTTAGAGATGAGCAACTAGCCTAGTTTTGAATTTTGATGGGATGCAAACAGCGATCGGGTTTGCGAGATTTTTATTACAAGTAGCATGCCAGTATAGGCAAAAATAAGGAGACTTTGCTGAAAATTTTTTGATTGTATCAATCATACGTAATTTTTCGTTCGAAAAGTTACTCATCACTCAAAGCAACACATTCTTGTGCTCTAAAATGGCGCACTGCCTTTATATCACAAAGAGTCAGAGTACTATGGGTCGCGAGAAGAATCCTTAACACTTGATAAAAATTTCTGCATATGGACACTGCACACAACTGAACGTTCGGTCATCGCAATACATGCTCTCCTCTGAATGCACATAGAACGTAACTGGACAGACGGACGAAATTATGGGCTAGTCGTATAGGGCGACTTTCGGCGGCCCGTTAACAAATTCATAACAGCACCACGGCAGAGTACTATATAAAAAATAAACAGCAAAACAATAACGCGTCGTCACTCGTCGCAGTCGTCCTCTTCATACAGTGTGTGTGACTGAGAAATCGGACGACTGAGAGAAAAGTCCGGCCAAGATATTTTAGAGTCTGTGGTCGACTTCTTTTTCCTCCGATGAATGCAACACTCGACTGCCAGAATTGCTACTGCCACTACGGATAACAAGATGCAAAACGCAAGGAGACCGAGATAATCTTCAATCTGTAAATATGCAAAAGTACAATCGAGTATCGCGCTTTCGCTATCTAATCGCGCGCCGACAAGCCCATTGAAATAATTTCGCATGTTTTCTGTAGTGCCGAATTATGGGCGTGGTGAGGATCATTTTTATGTTCTTTCGTTTTCGGAGTAGTGTCGAAAAGTGCTTTGAAAATAAACTATTTGAAAAGAATAGTGAACAAAGCATGACCCCAAATAATCTCAGAAAAAATTGATATTGATATAAGAGATCGACCAGGAATCGTTATAACTAACGGAAGAATGTTGCTTAGATTTTGTCATCAGTTATAAAGTTTAGACGATTATTAAGTACTGCCCTCCACGCTGAAACATGATCTAGGCGCATATTCTTTATGTGATGAGAAAAATCAAATAATTTACTGATCCCACATGAATTACTGTACAAAGTCGAATCTGGATGTAAGAGACTATAATTTTTTGTGAAATATGCTACACCGCTTAGAATATCCGGATATAAAAGAATTTTCTTGTCTTCTTCTACATTCTCATATAGTCTGGTTTGTTCTATATTGTTTTGTACGGGCCTGCAAATTATAGGTTCCTGTTCGTCGTACGCAATTTGCGCGTACTTCTGGTTTTAGCGCGACGTACGTATATTCAACAGCCAACATTCTGATATCAAAAATCAACTGCAACGCACCCTCATCGCTTTGCTGCCAGTTTCGTGACCGTCAGCGGTTCTCACGCAGTCATCTCCCAGTGATTGATAGGCGTAATACTTTTCGCCAATAAACACCATAAAGTCAATCATAGTTGCCATTGCCTGACTGACGGCCATGCCATGGACCGATCTTCTCCTGAACAGGAAAGAGCCCCATATACTCGACATGTCTAGGTCGCGAATAAACATCAGCTCGCAACGATTCTTCATTAAATTTGGCGCTGTTATCTCTGCTACTCCGGGCAGGACAAGGCCTGGATCATGCAAAAGTCGTTCGATGACCTGAACAAGATCTTTTAGTTGCAGCATTTTCATACTTAATGCGAATCTTTTCTTACCTTATCCAAACCCAAAGGTTCAACGATTGGAGGAACTTGTACAATCGCGTCCCTCATTGCGCTGAAGCTGGTACCCTCCCCGAACTGAAAGTTTCGAGTTTATCCATTTACACCGAAACATCGAATGAATGTCCTTCGCATCGAAACAAGGTGTGCGCGTAAATTCTAAAATTTGAGATAGAGACAACAATAATTTGCAAGTTCACACGAGTGCAGAGTAATACTTTTTGTGTGAACCAAAATTTTTCCGTTTCAAGTTGCAGAATTCGCGCCCACACTATGTTTCGGCATGAAGGACAGTGTCTGTTCAGCATACGCCCTTACCGCCACTTGTGTGAAATAGAAATCGGAGAGATCATAAGTTATCAGTTGATACTGCCCCAGTTTCATGTAGGTCGCTAATTCTGTCATACTTATGAAAGGCGTGCGATGTGTCTGCTTGGCTAGTTGTTCGACCAAGTTTCTAAAGCGAGTCACTTTTGGAAGAGGAAGTTTTTAGCGGGAAAGTGAGAGACTTGCGCTTCGTATATTTTGTGCAGGAACATGAAGCCAAGCAATGCAAATACAGTCATTATTGTACTGCTGATAGTTCGCGGAGAGAACTCTTCGTGCTGATGGAAGAGCTAAAATGAAACAATTTTTATAAGCAAAAGTGAGATATCTTTCGACTTGCCATGATAACCGAGCGCCAAAATGATCCGAAAATTGAGCCTCTTTCTTTTGTTTCGTTCATTCGCTCCGAAAACCAAATAAAGGCGGCAATCAATACTGTTAGCCCTCCAATCATACACCAAACTGAGACGGGAAAGATCAGAAATAAAAACTGCGCGCTGCTCAAGTCGACGGCTTCGTATGGCTTTCGCATTATGTAGCCAAAGCCGCTTCGGATGTTTTCAATCGGAAAGCTGAAATAACGCAAATAATGCACGACGCTCAAGAAAATTATGAAAATTGTTGCAATTATAACTAGGACTAAGTTCATATAGCTGTTGCGATTGCAATTGCAAGAAATGTGGTGATTATGATGTATGCGTTACAGATGCGCCCCATGACGTCATAATTGACCCATCGCCACACTTCCCGCAGTTCTAATTGTAACGGTTATCTAAGAATGGCCTTGATAGGGAAATGGTAAAAGCGCTCGCCTCTTCACGCTGCGAACGGAAAAGTGAGTAATGAAAAGGGAGATGGGACACCAATTGTAATTGCAACAGAATTGCAATATATAGCTTACGTATAGTCCATGGCATACATGCGAACGTCGGTCATTCCCCATGAAGTCATCACTGTGTCATACGTGCCATTGACCACATTGCCCAAAAGTCCGTCAAAAACGGCAACGTTCGTATCTAAATCAGCAGAAATATATTATTAATTATTAGGGTTGGATCAGGGAGACCATAACAAAGGAGGTTCGAGGGGGGAAATCGAATTCGGGCCTTTCCTCAGTCGGAGTTGCGGGCAACCGGGGAGGAAAGGAGAAACCCGAGGTTCCTCTAATTTGCAAAGTTTCAGGATTCGCTGAATCCAGGCTTTATGTTCTCTAAGGAACTACTTAAATAAAATTTATGTGATTACAATAGTTGCAGTTGTATGAGACACGCTCAAGGCAAAAAAACCACCAACCCGGATCGCGTCCGATGATTGTTCCCCAGCTCTCCAAGTGGTTTATCGGAATGAGAGTGTAAGAGATGTTAGCGCTACGCAAGGCATAGTGCAAGATTTCGGCTGCGATGCCGGGGTTGGGACAGATTGTCGTGTTGATGACGCTCATACGCAAGACGCAAGGGTAGGTATACGGTTCAAACACGGGGACCGCTATCCGCAGAGGACGTCGTAGAATTTCCTGCACAACACTTTGAATCTCCGCGGTGTCGACCACATCATCATCCCTGTTATACAAATCAAACCCATCTGCCATTATCCGCACTGAGCCACAATATTCTCCTTTTTGGCCGGAGAGTGAGCGATTGCCCGACTAGCGCGGACTAATTGATTCCTTTGAGGCAAGCGTAATCAGATATAACCCCACTCTAACAGTTCTTTGTTTGTTCACAGAACTGTTTGTATAGCTGTTATTGGAGTGATCTCTAAGACCTGGAAAAGAACTGCATGTCTGTGCGTCAACCGCCCTTCTCAACCGTCGCAGTACATGATGCAATATGCCACTGGGAGAAATAAATCGGATTGCACTGTTTGGCGTAGCAGCAAAGCAGAAGATCACAATGCACTTTTAAGGCGGGCGCCCAGCGTGTCTCTGCGCAAGTAAGCAATCGACTGCACCGTCGCAATAATCTACAGATGTTTACTATTCATCTTTAGCGTGCCACGCGTTGATGTACGAGCTCTTTTTGTGTGTATTTATTGCGCTATGCGATGAAGCATTAAAATCAACCTTATGAGGTCAATAAGTTGTCTCGATTGCATTTCTTTCTTCTTGATAATTTGTGGATTTGTTGCGGACGCTTCATCAGTCGGTATATCATTTTTCTTCTTATGCGCTTATTTCGCTGGTGGTGTCGTTGTAAGTAGTGCTAACTGTCATGTTAGAAAACAGCACATTAAATGGTTAATTAACGTAATAATAATATCATTTGCCGTATCGCGCAAATATTTCAGTTGTGATATCATATCAGTTTCAGATCATGTTTGTATCGTAAATCAGGAAGTAAATAATTTCTAAGAATTAATTTCTGATATCAGTAATCAGATTGCAATTAGTATGATTGGTAAATCAGATGTAGGTGAATCGAGTTTAAAAAATCAACTAACAGCACAATTTCAAATCGGTAATTATCATTAGTTGAGTTCGTCGTTTTTGTCACTGAACACAGCTTTACAGTCTCATTATGGCAGAAGCCAGCCAAAACAGCGCAGCTTTCACCCATGCCACCGTTTTCAGTGCAACAGTTATCGCTCGATTGTCAAAAAGATGCTGTAAAATTTGCGTTGACCACTGACAGCGACTTGGCGCAGGAGGCATCGACAAATGGCGAGCCGATTCAGCTATATATTATGAATGGATTTCCCAATTTACGCTTCCCTGGCGGTATTCCAGTCGTTGCATCCATCTCGCCGGGGAGCACGACACCTCCGATATCTCTTTCGGGCAGCGGATTGAACATCTCGTCGATATACAGCTCCGGCAACGTTCGTGTCGCCTTTCCGACAACCTGAAGCTTTGCGGTTTGCAGGTTCCCTCCTACTATTCGGTTCACATTGATTTTCTCGCCGTTTTAATCAAAGTCAGCAATTACCAAGTCACCTTCAGTGTCGATTGCTTGTGGACAGCAAACACCAATGCCAACGGGACAATCATTGTCAATTCATCGTAAGAATGCTATTTACTTGCTTTCATTTATATCATTTATTGACCTACAGTATTCTATTATCATCTTCTATGCCAAAAAATAATTATTTTGTTACGAAGACTGATGCTTAAACTTCGACTCTCTGATCGCGAAATTTTCAAAAAGAAACAATTTAGGAACAGTGGATCGAATTCGGCGAATAATTTCCAGTTTCTCGATTTTGTGCTGACCAATCACGCTAACGAACCTCTACAAGACAAGGTTGTGCCACAGGGAACGCCTGTTCGTGTCGCTTTCCAACTCCACCAGGGTAAGATCCATCAAGATCGTAGCGTCGAAAAACGTCCGCTTTTCAAACTGAATCAAAAATTGACCTAGATAATCACAATCCACATCATTTCTTGAGTCGAACTGGCGAAATGTAATAAAATTTCATTATTGACACGAATTACTCTTTAAAACATGGTCAGATAAAAATCAAAAGTATCCATTCAATTCCGCGTCCCAAATAGCAACTTAGTAGTGTATTTTGTAACGAACAGATATATGCTTCTGTGCAAAACGATGGGGTGGTAGAGACTTAGGAGGGTGAAGAAGAAGGATGATCTATGACAAAAAATGGTCTAAAATGACGTAAAAAAGATGGATGGCCTAAAAATAAGTCTCGCATTCAATATTTTCGAACATGTGTGAACCTGATCCTCTTTTTTACCTCGAACGTTGGTTTGTCACTAAAGCGAACATGTGTCGTTTCAGGTTACACTCTTGGACTGGCACCGTTGCAGTGCAACGTTTCGAATGAAAATGATAATCCAGTCGTGTTCCCAGTCATATTCAATGGGTCTGTAGGATCATGACATTTTCTCTTAATTAGGCATTCTCAGTGAATACTGACGATTGCAGCTGTCCAAACTGGAATCTTTTTGACGTCAATTCAAATTTTGAAGCCATCAATCGCACCGGTCCAACATCGTACTACTTTGAGTTTCTTGCATACACTACGGACAACGCCGAGAGTCCAACATTGCTGTCCATACAGTGCGCGTTTCGCTTTTGCGTTTCTGGGTCCGACGAAGAATGTAATCCAGTATGTTTATAAACTTCTCTGCGTATGGATGAGCCATGTTCCTACTTTAGGCTTGTTGGAATTATCATGATAAAACATCAAATGATCAAATACTCATAAACACTCAGCAGAAAACTGGTCAATCGTCACTTGAGGGAACTGTTGAAGCGCGACTGATCGTGACTAACAACGGCAACACCACTCAACCGCACCGGAATACCACAACAAGCAACGTTTTGGTCATTGTACTAGCGTCCGTTTTTGCAGTCGTCTTCTTGCTGCTGTTTTTGATATGCGCAGCCTACTTTTTCTTCTTCCGAAAACATTCGTCTGAACATCGACGAGAGCGCGATCGTTTGCAAATGAGCTATTTCGTGAGGTCAAATAATATGCCAAGGAATGAGTCGCACTTTTCCGATGCTATGTACAATCATTACATGTAATGTTTTGAAGAGGTGCATTCCACTGTTTGCTGGCCAGCTTTGCTACTATCGATTATGCTACCTACCTAATATGTTATCACGCGTTTGTAATCCAAAGTAGCGTCCCTTGAAAGCAGTCACATTCTGCCGGGCGCGTATTACGCCCATAACCGCGCCCAAAGCTGAAGTTCATAAGTAATATTCGTTCAGCCAAACAAAACGAAAAAACGGGCAATACTAAAATAGCAGCAAAAGACGGCACATGGGAGAATCCATAAGTTGGGGGAAAAACAGTCGCGTTGGAGACACACAAGCGATCGCTTTCTGCGTGGAGAACGGCAACAATGCGGCTGAACAAACGATCTCTGCTAGCGATCCGCCTCACCATCACAATGGCAAGTCAAACAGCGGATGTGTTTGTGTGGGTTATTTGACGATTCAGACCCTCTTGTGTGCCAGGCGCTCGAAATGTGACGTCAAGTGCTCGACCGCAAAATCGTCGAAATGATGTCGCTTCGCAGCTTTTCTGCATGAAAACTTGCGACGCGACAGTTCACGACTATAATGAGCTTTTGTTCTGTTTGCTTTTTATTTTTCATTCGACTTGCGCTCACTGTACTCTCATTGTGCGTGGAGAGTGTAAGCGTATGGGAAAATGCTTTAGGGAATCGTCATAATTGCATTCCTAGCTCCTCCATTTCGGAACTGCTGTCTTCTAGAGGAACCACCACTATTACTATTACAGCGGAATTGTTTGACATCGCTTTTCCCAAGCGGACCCAGTTATTTAGAAAGAGTGACATTTTTTGTTGCCTTAATAATCATCATAAAATAGATTTGCAGTTAGTAAAATGGTAAAATACAATTATTTTCATGCCACAAACGACAAAAATGTATAAATTTAGCGAAATTTAGTGTCGCGAGTTGTCCGAACCACAGCCGTACGATGGCCCGAGTTGTTGTAAAGAAACGCAGGTTTTTAGCAACGTTTAACTCAGGTTTTGAGTTCGTTTCAAAGAGCTTGATTAATTTTTAACAAAAGAAAGTCGTGTTGCCGTTCCCTAAGCTGGACTCAAAACGCTCAAAACGCTCGGTAAAACCAATTCATTTGCCAATGAAAAAGCCGCGTTGTAGTTCCCCTGGTCTAGGTTTCGTTGCCTCAAATATACAGTTGTGGTACGAACCCGTTTCAGTCGAATAATGCGCACTTTGCTCAATGTTGGTCTTCTCGTCATATTCTTTGCGCTGCTTGCAATAGCGACTGAAAAAGACTGTCCTTGTCCAGAGTGTGCGCTGAAGAAAAGCAAGCTAACGCACGGCACTCTTGTCAGAAGCAACGAACCTTTCTACGCCAATGATTATTTGACGGCCAAGCGCGAGCTGATTTCCAATGCTTCTATTTTGCTCCCCCTTTTTCTAACAATTAAAGGTATGATTATGGACAAAAATTTGATAATGTCAATTACTCGAGTCAGGTTACGAAGCGAAAGACTTTGAAATCTGGCACAATGACAGCTCAATTTCCGTCGATTGGAAGCCGGAGAGCCACGATGCAGTTATTCCTTTTCGATATCCGCCCGAGCTGGTGGATGTTAATCTATGGAACCTGAAGGAAAAGGTGCGCTCTAAACAAAGTTCTCTGTTTAAAACGGCGTCATTTTTAGATACGGCATAGGAAGAACTCTATTGCTTTTGTGCTGCGATTTTCGGAAATCAACATGTTTCTGAGGTCTACATACGAGTTGAAGGTAAGAAATAGGTACTTGAACAAGGAACTCGAACTCCAGTCACTTTATCAAAAGCTAATAAAATTTTTGAACTGTCTCCTTTACACTCGTCCGTCCGTCCCTTATATTTGCATATGCGTTTGGAGGAAAGTATACGAGAACCATTCCGAAAGTCCTTTTACAAGCAGCAGTTGCCGCAAGTAAAATTTTTCAGTGATGAAATTTCATTTTTCAGATTAGGAGTATATTCAGCCGAGCGTGTCAGCGCATGGTCAAGCTTGATAAACAGCCGAACATGACGGTCGTGTTTGCCTGCGAAAAGATTGAAAATGCGACATGCCATGAATCGATTGGCGGTAGGAGAGTGGTGTTTCAGAAGTGTCGCTGCATTCCGACGCTCACTAATTTGCAGAGCAAGTCGATCCGGTGTGCGGAATACTTGAGAATCAAACGGTCACCAAAGTTATTGAGACTGGCACTGAAGTGGATGTGGAAATAGATTTCCAAGTCGCACATCGTCTCATTCCAGAAAATTTGTCCGACAAGATTCTCTATTACAGGGCGTTTTTTGGGAAATGCCACAATGGATCAGTACTGTCGGATTACTGTAGGTTGGAAGAAATCGACGGTTCAGTGTCCACATGCGAACACGACAGCGTCTGTAACGTACTAAAAGAATCATCTTTTGTATGCATTTATACTGTTGCTCTATGCGTCCCATTTATAGCCCAACATAACCTCCATCGTGCTACCTAAACTGAAGAAAAATGAAACTTACGGCATACAAGTGTGTGCCATTTTAAATCATGATCATGAATATCTGCATTTGGATGGTAATAGTGAACTATTTGGTCAAATTGGTAAGAAAAAAGTCTGTAATAGAGTAACTGCTACACATTTCTTGCAGTTCCTCCTTTTCCTGAAGCAGCTAGAACGGACTGGAGGACAGAGTTTGCACTTTCTGGCTACATAGCGATTGTTATTTCGTCGTGCTTCGTATTTATCTGTTTGTTGTATCGGAAGAGGAGGAAGCAAACCAGGAAGCGGCTTTTGTTAGAACTGCAGGCCTTCGCCGAGAGGTATTGGTGTTTAACGCTTTTTTTTAACTTAAAATAATGATACATTGCTAGCGATCCATGGGAGGTCAGGCAGAGCGATCTCACTATCCATGCTGACCACAAGCTCGGGTCTGGCGCGTTTGGAACCGTTTACCTCGGTAATTTTCCTTTTTTATCATATTGGTGTTGGGCGACGATTTTGTACGCTAAACTGATCAGAAATGTTTAGAGAAAAACGTTCACGATTAAGTTAAGGGTTATGGTGTTTGTTTAACGTGAAGAGGAGGAGGGGTCAACGATCGGTGCTTAGGGGTTACGTATCCTCTTCAGTCCGGCTCACCACCCCATTCTCTCATCCAGTGCATATTAAGAGAGGTCTGCGCTGAGAGGAGAAATTATTCAGTACCTTCCCAACTCTGACTTGGGAATGAATATTATTAACTTTTATGAAGGCACATCCTTCCCCTCTCCGAGCCCGTGATTGTATTTAAAGATTTCGATAGCAAAGGTTTCAAATTTGTGTTTGGCGTTCTGACGAATCTTTTTCTTACCAATATTGCTTTATAATTGTCAAAATTAGGCACATTATCACCGTCATACTATGAATTGAACCCGAAACAGCAAGTGCTGCGCAACAACAAAGTGGCAGTGAAGTTGCTTCACGAGCACGCGGACGCAAGCATGAAAAACGACTTTTTGGCAGAAATCCAATTGGCCAAATCCCTCGGATACCATGATCGATTAGTAAATCTGGTTGGCTGCATTACCGAAGGGCCGACAGTTTGCTTGATTAGTGAATATTGTGCCAAAGGAGATATGCAAAAATATCTGAGGGAACGCTGCGCCTATATGCTCAAGGTAATCGATCGACGCCTATTTCTCACTAGCGATGTACTCTTTATGTGACAGCACCAAGTTTGACGGAATAGTTTTATTGAATCAGACAGTTACTTTTGTCTTCAAATGTTCTTTTTGTTGAATTTTTTCCGCATGCGAAACGAAACATTCATAGTGTGCTACTATTTAAGAATCATTCCAAGTAACACATTTAAAACTTGTGGGCGAATAATTACATATAAAGACTATTTAGTAGAGGTTTCTGTTCAAATACATACATATACAGTCATAATTATTTCTACATAACACCGGTACCCAACCTTGCAATTACTGATTGACATACTGTTTTCTCCCTACAGCGGTCACTAAAAGCAATCTTAAGTGCAAAATCATGAAATTTCAGCTTCAAGATCTCGGCATTGATTTTGGATCATTACCTGAAGATAAAATGGAATCAGTTGACTTTGACTACATCGTTACGCAAAATCAACTGCTACAATACGCCTTGCACATTTGCCTAGGATTGGTATGCAGTTTTATATTCCAATATGCTCTTTTATCAAGCATTCCAATATTAAGGGGTGTTGGGGTTTACAAGTTGTCTCGAATTCAAGTTTTCACCTTAAAAATGTTAAAGAAATTGAGCGTTTGTGGCCAACATCATTTTTTGTAACTTATAAAATTTTTGAAAGACTCACTTCCACTTACACAATTACGTTTGCAGGAATATCTGGCTGACCACAACTTTATTCACAGAGATGTGGCGGCTAGAAACGTCTTGGTGACCGAAAGAAATGAAGCGAAAGTAGGCGATTTTGGACTCTGTCGGTCGACGTTCAGCAACGACGCCTATTACCGTAGTCGCGGTGGAAATCTGCCAGTGAAATGGATGCCACCAGAAGCGATCAAGCACTTTGAATTCTCCGCCAAATCCGACTGGTAAATAGGCGCTGATTCAAAGATACCGTATACGAACGAATAGAGCCCCTTCAAATAAACTTCTCACTGCAGGCAGTTTAAAAAAGGGCCTCCAAAAGAGGCACTATTCGGTCAGATATGGTAAAAATACTGAGATCGTTGTAAGTTTGCAGCTGGTCTTTCGGAATCGTCTTGTTTGAGCTGATAACTCTCGGCGGATCACCTTATCCGGGCATTCAACCACACGACATTCTCGGGTATTTGGCGAAAGGTTATCGAATGGACAAACCAGACAACTGTCCCGATCAGTTGTAAGTACATCGCCAGCGAAGATATTTTTAAGATTCATTTGTGGGTTGGAAGCGTCATTTTAAGTTCAATAAGCAAATAAAGCCGCATTTATACTTTGAAGATATGACTTTGTTTTTCAAGATGTTAAACATAGTATTGCCTTTCTAAGCCACCCGTTATCTATGCTTAACGATGAGAGTTTGTTACGATAATATGCTCTTTGTTTCTTGAAAATGTATGAAACTAAACGGCTGATATCACGCCTCACATACCGAATAACTTGTATTATTTTGGAAGCTTAACCGCTGCCGAATCCTGGGAAGATCATGCAGGTATTAATAATTTCATTTGCTTTGGCTTGGATAGTTTTCAAAGATCAAGTTGTCTGAAACCTTCCAGCCTTCGGCCGGTGCCCTCGTTTAAACCCATTCATTACTTAAATGACTCTAGAAATAGTGCAAAATTTGGTTTAAAGTTATTTAAAGGTCATGTTGTCGGTCTTTTATTCCGATGAATTTTCAGATATGATATTATGATTGAATGCTGGCGTTTGAAGCCAGAAAACCGACCGAATTTCGCGGAACTTCGTCAAGAGATAACGGAATTGTTAATTACTACTTCTACTGACTATTATCTAATCTTGGACAAACGACGCGATTACTACAATGGAAATGCGTACATAAAGAATCAAAGATTCGAAGAGATCGCCAGCGATTACAACGATTCCGATAGCTCGATGAAAAACGTTGCAGTTTAATTTATGCGCTTTAACTTGCGACGGCGTATTACCGAGCACCATTCTCTTTCTCGGTCACAATCATTTATCATCTGCGTCACTAATTCTAACCAGCAGTGAGTAAAAAAAGTAAAATATGAGAGACGCTCAGAAACAAACAGGGACACTGTCAGAATCATTCAAAAGGTTTCGGTTCGATTGTGCGAATACGAAAATATTGCATTACTGCTATTATGATAAATTGTTTAGAAAGCGCTTTTCCCGCCTATCCTATCTTGGCTGATTCGTGCCGTCATTAGCGCATTATCATTGCATTTTGTTAAACTACGTGGCCTGATCAGCTCAAGGGTGTCCACAGAGAGCGCGATTGTTAAAAGCGGCATTCAAATTTGGCGCGTCTGCAGACCACGGCTAAGATGGTGCAAGTGGTTTTCTATTCAGCGGGTGGAGCGGTAGAAAATCGGTCGACGGCTGAGACGCTGACTTTGTAGTCATAACTTTTTCGATCAATAAGGAGAGTTCATCATACGGTGATAAGGTTAATGCGCTCTGTTCAACCTTTGTTTGATAAGTCATTCACGAGTGAGATGAGCGTCTGGTGAAACAGGGGTATTTATGTAAAAGTGCGTTCATGATAAGGTTATTTGAGGTCGATCATTATTTCATAGCATAATTATCTTTATTTGTCGAATTATACTTTTATTCTTAAATCAGAAATGCTCAGATGAGTTGGTCTTGCAACATATGTAAGCTCAATTGAATTTCTCGCCATGCATTTTGCATTTTACGGCGTTTTCTTCGGCGTTTTCTTCCTCGTTAAGAAATTTTGATTGTACTCGATATTTTGACGACGCACCTTCTGCTGATATTTCCTGTATGAACACGGCAGTTTTCTGTACTGAATGTACAGATAATAGAAGCAGCAATTTACATAGTAACGAAGGTTCATTGATTAATTGTTACCGGCTCACAATTCAAGGCAATTTTGCGCATCCCAAACGACTAATTCGACGCTATGCAATCCATAAAAGATTTCATGTTTTGAAGAAATTACGACTGAGACCTTCTATCTGTTTGCAAAATTTTACAATGCATCTCTACAAACTATAGATTTCCTGGCTCCGCAGAAACAGAAAACAAGTTATGCACGATTCTTGATAATGATGCGCAGCGTATTTACGCAATCGGCCGAATAACGATTAATTATCGAACCCTCGTTATCGTTATCGGTACAGAAATCCAAGAAAAGATCAGCGCCGATACCGGTAATGCGTACTGCCCAGAAAATGAATCGCTGCGCAGTTAACACGTCAACAATGCGGTTGTACCGAAAACATTAATGACAATTCAAATGTACATCATATTAAAGCGCGTGAAACTGGAATGTGGACGCGTGACCCTCACTCCTCTTCGTTGAGCAGCAAAACAACGCCACGCTCTTTCATGACGAGCGCCCGATAACGAATGACAACAGCGAGGGCCGCGAACCAGACTGCCGCCGTACCACCGCACATGGGTACCACGTAGACTGTCGCGAATGAAAGTTGACGCATCAGCACGAGCAGTCCGAGCGACACCGCAACTGTTACGTTGATCAAGACCGCCAGAGCCGTCCACACAACGAACGGGTAGAAGAGGCGGTAATTGCTCGTATGGACGCCGTATAGAAGAGCCCCATCGACGCACAGACTGACCAAGCAGGCGAATACAATTCCCACTGCAAATAATGACAATGTACTATTTCTACTGTGAAATTTATAACAGAATCCATTATTTAATAGAATGTCGAGCTGATATTGTCTTGGGGCCAAAGGGATACATGTATACTCTCTAAAAGAGTGCTCAAATCAGGTGGATCCGAGCGGCTTGGAGTATAAATACTTTTCATGCATACCCCGAGGCTGAAACTTGTGTACAGCTTTGCTTAGGAATCAATTCGTACTCGTAAAAAGCAATAAAAAAAGTTATGTTCCCTACGGCGACGCCTTTATAATGCTTTAAACGTGGCAGTTTCTCACTGAGAATGGCCCGTTGCCTTTTTCAAAGGGCTCGCAGTTTTACGCGACTAGTGTTCACAAGAGTCGCACAATATACCACGAAGATCCGCGTTCACAGACCTTGGAATGAAATAAGCGCCGTTCTCTTACAAATTCCCTCACTTAATAGCTGCTGTACGAAAAAATCATGCGAAGACATCTCTCTGCTATAAATCGCGCGTATTAAACTAATGGCGGTCATTGACACCTATTCTGCCTCCACTTTGCATGCCGTCATCAAAGTTTTAATATGCAGTTTGAGATTTTTGTACATTTCACATGATGCTCTTTTACAGAAGAAGAGGCTTACGAGTGAAGTAGGCGTTGGTTTCAGTGGTGTGCTTGTTGAAGGACCAGGCGGCAATACCACAGACCGTCCCAATAATGGTAAGACAAATAAAAGCCATGCCGACGAAAACAGTCAGCGACCGCAACGTCGGCTTCTTCATTGCTTCTCACAACCCACTGATTGCTAAACACAAACGCAGAAAAATAACCAACACAGAAAAGCAAACGCGACGCAACTGAAGTCAGCAAAAGAGAGCGGCGGGTGACGTACTTTCCGGTTATCTGTTTGTCGCCAACGATTATTTGCGTTTGGACTGGTCGCCAGTCGTCACTGTAGGCACTTTTAACGACTAGATTTCTTCTCAATTATGTCGCAGCCAATGATCTTGCTGTCACTGTCTTTCCAGCGTGGGCGGAAGATTTCGATTTTCCTTACATGGACAATCGTGTCACTGACAAGTTCAGCGGGAGCCAGCTGAACATGACTGAAAGAGACCAATGTTATCTTTCGAAGCAATCTGAATCTCAAAACGCAAAACTGAATCAGGATGCGTTTTCTTGAATTGATACTGTAATACTAGTCATGTTTTTGTTTTGACAATACCAATCATCCGTTCGTACACAACTGTCTCGGCAATCAGCACAGTCAGCGCTTTTGTTGTTGGCTCGTAAAAAGCAGAACATAAGAAGCTGAGTCTTTGGTGAACGACAGCGGAGCGACCGACGAGTTTCTATTATTCTGCAACTCGGTTCTTGGCTCACTCCATTTGAAGCAAGAGTTATACAACCGCTCATGATGGTTATGAAGCCTTAAACAGCGTCAATAAAGAAAAAGCGATGGGCGACGAGACGAAAGTCGAACCCAGCGTGCTGTTCAGCAACAGCGAAGAATGCCGAGGACTGACCTCGCAAATACCGGAAACTCTATATTTCGGTACCGCCAAAGTGAGCCTGACGTGTATTGAAGTGAGCGAACGGTTCATCGCTTTCGGCAGCGATGTTGGCGCCTTATTCCTCTTCAATCGGGCGCTCGGAAAGTTCGCCAAACCGTGAGTCGCTTACTTCTTAAAGAGAATGATTGTTGCATTTGTCTTTGTTGCGGCGTGCGCTTCGTAGCTCTCTATGATTGTGCTATTGTCTCCGGGTATGGGATACTATAGGGTAGTTCACGCTTATAGCTCTGAAAGCGGTTTGTGGTGTCCCTTCTGCTCTCTTCGATTGCCGACTACTGGCATTTGCTGTGTGATCAGCTTCGTTTATTTGCTGAAGCGAGCTGGACCAATGTCTATATTTTTACATTGATATCTAATTAGTGTTGAGAAAGACCCGAATTTACTCTCAAGATAATACGCCGTGATTCGAGTCTTATAGAATTATCAAGACTGTAAACAGATTTTTAGCGTATGCATTCTTGGTTATTGCACAGAGATCTCAAATCATTGCTAGTGCATTGGAGGTATAATGGTATCGGAAGTATACTGTCGTAATTTTTCTATTAATTTGAATAGGTCTTGGCTTTAATTATGCAAAATGTTCCTAGACGCCCATATTTCTATCAATCTGTGCACGTTAGAACCAAGAAGCGATCATCGATCTTGGTATAACGTATTTGCGCAACAAAAAGTGAGCCTAGTTTTGTTTATATGGCTAAATTTCTTCTAACCAATCGAAAAATTTCGAGTTAAATGAATTTTTGCCAGCATTTCGACCATTTGACACCCTTTCTCTTTGCATGCTGAGCAAAAAATTGCCATTTGTATTCAAATTTTCTTAGTAATAGAGAGCCGCAGGAACATTGTAGCACGCTTAGCGTGGAAAACTAAATTGAGCACGTTCTCTGCGGGGTCTCCGTTATGTACCTTTTATCGCTCCGGGAGAAGTATTTCATTTTCTTGTTACTGACGAAGCAGTTGTGATTTAAATCGAGCAATGCTTTTAGATTACGAACGAATGTAGATGAGGTGATCAACGCCGTTCGAATCCAGTCAGGGGAGACGGATGTATTGGCAGCAGGCCATAAATCAGGGACAGTCGCAGTGCTTCGACTGCCTTCGAGCGCGCCAGGAGCTAATCGAAAGGTTCGATTTTTGCTTCTATCTATCGTATTTACAGTAGAATTCGTTTCTACCGGTTTCGCTTATACCGGTCAAGATTGTCGACCCCAGAGTGTATTTCCCCATTCAAACAAGTTCATTTATACCGGTCAAAACATGCCGGTCCATCATTGATCGGTTTAAACAAATTCTAGTGTATTTCTTTGTCAATAGTTTGAATCGCTCTCTTCAGATGCAACAGCACTGTCTGGGAGACGTCCACAAGGGCCGAGAAGTGAGCTGCTTCGACTGGTCGCCAGATGGGTCAAAGCTCTTCTCTGCCGATTCAAGTGGCACCGTCATCATGACCATGATCGACTTTGAAAATGTAAGTACTATCGTATAAGTTATTGTTTTGGTGTATTTACTCTCATATTTTTTCAATCAGTAACGGAAAAACTGTCTCCCCTGATGTTTTCCTTGACCTTATCCATGTAAAAGATACGCTTACGTTGGTATTCTACGGTATCCCCTGTGGAACTTTTAGATTAATTAAGTAATCTTGACGATAGAGTTCAGTCGTGTGAATACCTCTAAAAAAACATGTATTATTCGATATGTTAAATGCGATGTTATAAGGTAGGACATGGGGATGTGATGTTTCGTTAGGTGTTTTACCTACTGCGGCGGGTACGCACGCATTTTCTTATGAGCTTATTATTGAGACTAGACTGCACCGCAGCGCAATAAGAAAACAAGTGACGTAATCGAATAATGCAGACGAATAGCATCACATTAAAGTAAACAAATCATATCAGTATCCCTCCATATACGCCCGAAATTCAATTCGCAATGTTGACAGTTACAACAAACAGCATGAAAGCATTATAATCTGCCCACTCTTAGAACGTAGGCGTTGTTTGATCAAATAAGGCAATATTATGCTTAACATGTCGAATAGCGCATATTGTTTTGGAAATATAAACGCGATTTTAAACCATGCACGAAGATCCTGTTCATATTTCCAAAACAGTACATCATGGTGGTACTGGGCATAGTAAGCATGACGTTGTCTTATTACGTCAAATTATGTTTACTTTCACTACGACACCTCTGCTGCTATCTCATGACCCTTTTCGACATAATTAGCATTGAATTAAGAAGCCATTATCGAGTTTAACATATTGAATAGTACTTTGTATTTTGAAAGTAAAAACAAGACCGGTGTTCCTGACTATTATATGTCCTGTTCCAGGAAGTTTTCCATTCGACTTTCGTCTGCGCCGAGTCGTCACCAATTGTACAGATATCATACGGCCTTAGTCGCTTGGCAGTCAGCTCGGAAGAGCGCAGCTTCGTTGTGGATTTGGCTAACGGATGTTCCATCATGCAAATTGGAGCGTCCAGTCGATCTAGGTTTGTTACTGTTAATGCGTTACAGAAGATTATAGGTTGATCCAGAAGTTCCTGCTTAAATGGTCAATCTTTCACTCTTTGTTGAAGCATTTGATTGTGGCGTAGATGGTGAGGATCGCAGGAGTCTCAGGAGATCGTAGAGATATCTGTGAGATCTCTCCCTCTTAGTTCAGCTTTGTAGACTCTTTGTTCCAGTCTTCTAAAAGTGTTAAATCACGGCACGCTTGATGAAATCGTCGTTCGAGGGAAGGTTGGGCGAATGTCTGCTAGTCGAGTACATCGTGAAGAAATAAAAATTCTCGGTGATAATAAACTTCCACATCCTCAATCTGTGTATGCCTGAACATGATCTGACAAAAGCGGGCGAATGATGTGTTGAAATTAGATGCGTGTACATTAACGTTTGGGACAACCATAATAAAACAATTTGCAGTCAAGGAAAATACGGTATTGTCACTTTGGTAGAGGAAGACACGCTGAAAGTTGTGACTTCTCGACCAAACTGTCGTCTCTGGCTTGCAAATGGTACTACGGGTCATGTTGACAAGACCGTGATCTTCGCGCAGCAAATGAAGACTGCTCCTTTGGTTTGCGCGCCAGAAAGTCTTGGAAGTGCATTGGATCAAGCCGCTAACGAGTTAGTTGTGTTTGTAATATTATTGAGATTTGGCTGCGACGCGATGCTTTAGACCATGCGTATGCTTCCGAAATAAGGCTTGTAATACGGTATGTTAAGTATCAAAAGGATGTTTTATTAATTTTTGTGTGAGGAACGACGAGCGTAAGATCATTGCACATTACTGTTCATATAAAAATAAGTATCCTACAAGCTATTAAGGCAATGTAATCATCATCTTGCCGAATAATGCACCTTATTTTTGAAGTTTAAACAAAGCCTTCTGCTTTTTACAATAGTGATAATTTTCAGCCAGCCGCACTGCGTAGAGCTTGGGTATTTGAAAAAATTGTCGAATGATCTTCTGGTGGCGAGCGATTCTCGCACTATCTCGCTGGTCGACCTGCGCCGAGCAAAAGTGTTGAGTAAGACGTCGATAATATCCAATGAACTGACGGTACGGAGCGTTTGCGTCGACACCTCTCATGGTCAGTCGACTGTCTTCGTTCTTCTGGACAAAAAACACTTGCTGCGACTGTCCGATCAACCATCGCCCGCCGAATTTATTAATGTCCCTGCTCCAGGTTTGTTTTCTATGTTTTTATTTTTTTAATTTTTTAAACTCTGAAATCGCTGTGCGGCTACAGTACGCCTCATCCTGTCGAAATTCCTTCTGTACACGCCACACGCGCATGTACTCAATTATACGTAACGCCAACTAATTGCTAATAGAGAAGGAATTAAGCAGCGCATTCAACTAATTTTTGATTTATTTAAAGAAATTCTTAGACTGTGTTGACAAGCGAATGCTTTTTTTGGTTAATTTGACAGCACGAGATATTCCAGATAAAATATTATGCGCAAAATTGAGCAGTACTATTACGGTGTGCAGACATGCGTTTCAGCGTTTGTAGCGCGTGAAGCGTATATTCGATGCGCCGAAATGACCCATAACTTCCCTTGCATTTCAGGCGTGGCTGCTTCGTTTCTGTCCGGCAGTTTCTTACCGACAAAGACGAGCGCTCTTCTGAGTAGACTGAAGCCGCCGATTGTGCCCAGAGCGAAGATGGACGCTTTGCCATTCGGCAGCACTTTTGGTCTCGAATCGCTGTTCGGATCGCATAAAGAAAGCTTTCTCAAGGGCAACGCGTCGACAGCGAACGCCCAGCGATCTCAAGCGGAAAGCGTGGAAAACGCGATTGCTAGCATGAATGAAAAGTTGCGAATCGGAGAGAGCGGTTGGTGTATATAAAAGTGACTAACACCAGAAGGGCAAATTTACCACTTTATGCAAAAATAGAAAATCGACGACGTGCGCAGCCACTCATTGCTTAGCCGCTCTTATGTTCTGCATTGGCGGTTACGGTCTCGGTCTCTCAGGGTCTCGCGGGGAAGGTAAATTGCCCTGCTGGTGTTAGGTGCTTGTGGTGTATATAAAATTTTCGCTTAAATATGGACATTTTCCAAACCAAGTCGGACACTTTTCAAATCAAAAAGGACAATTTCCGTATTAATTTGACTATATAAATGTCCGTTTTGATTGGAAAAGTGTTCGACTTGGTTTGGAAAATGTCCTTATTAAAGTGGAAATGGTATAGTCGAAATTTGTCGATCAGTAACAAGAAATCTTAGATTGAATCTTAGATTAGATAAAGAAGTCTTAGATTCTCGGAAATTGCGCGTATTTGATTGGTGAGAAGATATGCTTTAGATTCTTCGTCGAACGCGGCCGATAAGTCGAGCGACGAAGGTGAGGAGCTTCTCGGGCGCGCCGGCTGGCGGGAGAACGTCGCCGACGCCGTCAACGCTCTCGTCGACCACGTCGGCGGCGCCATGACCGACGTCCAGACTGGCGAGTTTGTCACTGGCGACATGTCATCATTCTCTTCTTCCCCAAGTATGCCATCTCACTTCTTCTATCCCATATTTGATTTTACTGTGACATTTGTTTATACTGGTACTTTGGGAACCGGCCGAAATGTTAGCTATATGCAAAATACCGGTATAAGCAGAATTTCGGTTTAAACGGATTCAGTGTAGTTTTTTTGTAACCTTCCCGTCTTATGAACTTATTTGATTGGGGCTTCAGGCGCAATGACTGGCTAGCCACATGAAAGTTCACTCTCGTCGATTAGCAATGCAATAATTTCATTTCATTTAGACAGCATTTATGCGGGTAGCCCACTAGAACCGCCAAAAGATGATCGGGTGGTCGTCACTCGACAGCATCGGATGAAGCGAAAGCTTAAAAACGGAAAGTCAAGAGGTGAGCGAGCATTCTACGATTTTTTGCTTTTGGCAAAACGAATATTGTACGGGAACGATACGCCCCACTTTCCAGATTGCGTTATTATACGCTACATGCGCATGCGTTGATATGTTACCCTATCATATGCATGTGCGTATGGCGTGTAATAACGAAATCCAGAAAAGTGAGGCGTATCGTTCAAATACCACGAATATCAAGTATCTCTTCTAGATTCGTCAGTAGTCGGCGCGCGATCTCGTTCAGTGACGCGAAGCTCGGGTGCTTCGACGCCGATGCAAGAATTAGTCAACAATGAGAATAACGAGAAAAATGAGAAAATCGAGAATAAAGAAAACATCAAGAACCACGAGAACAATGTCAGCGAATTGGGTATGCTTTCTCTTAATTGCTGTAACGTTTTATCACTGTTGTTAGTTGTCCGCGTTCTTTCACAGTTTTATTCCCTCGGGTATCAATAGAGCAGAAATAGTTACATTCTAAGGTGGTTTAGTGTGTGAGTGAGATAGCTAGGAAGAGCCGATATTCTCCACCTAAGTTATAGCAAGAGAGCCCATTATTATGTCTTATTACCCGTCCGCGTGCATAAATGTAACGCATAAGTCAAAACAAAGGTGGTTCGTTGCAATGATAAATCAGAAATGTACATAAAAGCATTCATGCAGGCGAAATGGCATGCATCAGTCACTGTATATACGTCTTAATCGTATGTGTTCGAAAAGACTAAAATATTGTACTGCCGTCGGGACATAAATGATTATGGTCCCATGTATATTTCTGAGATAATATTTCTTATTCGGCAAGTTAAGCGTGATATTGCCTTATTAGGTCAATCTTTACCGATTTTTTGTTAGGATCTCATGCTTTTCAATTGCTACAAAGTAAAGAACGAAGAAGAAGCCAGTTAAGCGGTGTTTACATAGCTGCAGCGTGCGACGTTTAACCAAAATGTCGGTTGCAACGGGCGTTTACACTGCTGTAACGTTGGCAATTTTGCGTGCGGCTTGCGATCGAAACAAACCGATTGCACACCGCAGTGACCCTAGGAATTTTTTTTGAATTTTGCGTCGATATTTACGCGAAGTATTGTGCAATTACGGTAACTTTGAATATATGGTCTTTGAACAAGTAAAAACCCAAGTAAGAAAATGGTAGCTTGCCCCGTTCTTTTTGCTAACATGGCCGCTTTAAGTATTTTGTCTTATCGAATAACACGTTTTATTTTTAAAATGTTAGCGCGACTTGACCAGTGCCGTAGGAATGAAGTATTATAGGATATCTCCCAGTAAATCGTCGCTTGTTGCTTTATATTTCGTCACTTTTGCACTCAGTGGCGTTAACCTTACGTTCAGTTTAAATGTAAAAGATGATAAAATCGAACGCAAAAGTGACGAATTATGGTGCAAGGTCGTGTATATGTGGTGTGCCTTTCTGGAACCCGGCTGCGTCGCACTACGGTTCTTTGACGTAGGTTACGCCAAGGTACAAGTCCTTGCAGAGACCTGTAGGGCAGCGCAGCCGAGTTTAATATAGGGTTCCAGAAAGGCACAGGTCTCAGAAAAACACAACACATACACAATAACTGTTGTGTTTAGAAAGCAATTTCTATGCTCAAGCAACCCGAGCGGCCCTGGAGAGAATGCTGGATGAGCATCTAGTGCTGCAACCGCCTGTTGAAGAGCCTGTTGAAGAAAGTGCCGCCGATGACGAACAGAATGCGGGCAATCAGTCTGGAAGTGACAGCGGCTCCGATGGGAAATATGAAGAGGCGCGCGGTGAATTTGAACCCGCTGAAGAGGAAACTGATGAATTTGAAAATGCTAAAGCTGAAATTGACGAAGTCGAAGCTGCGGAAGTCAAAGTGACAGCGAAGAAAGTCAGCGATGCGACAGCGAAGAAAGTCAGCGATGCGACAGCGAAGAAAGTCAGCGATGCGACAGCGAAGAAAGTCAGCAATGCGACGAAACCCTCGCCTGATCCGAAATTTGTCAAGTCCCAGTACGAATATGACGCCTATCAGGTGCTGCTCGCCGATAGTAGTCGAAATCTCGAGGTAATTTTCTATTTATTAATGAAGATCTTACGACTTTATATACTGCCTTGCGTTTAGACGCACACTGATCAGTTTAATCCCGAGCCATCGGGTGGCGAGTATGTCATTGATGACGATCTCATCGACTCCAGTCATCCGTTTGGCAACTCGCCACGCTCTGAAAGTCTAGATATCTGGTCCTCGGTATGAATTTTTCTCGATTCAGCCTCACCGACACCGACACCTTTTTATTTATTTCAGGCGAAAATGGCTTTTCCCATTGTTAGCGTGGCCGCCACGGATCAATATATTATGCTCTGCGATTCTCGGAAAAGAGTTTTTCACGCTAGTTTGCATTCTCACGAGTTGAAATGGTACGGGATGATTGAACCTGCCGATCAAGTCGCCGTTTCCGGTTCGTTTTCATGCTGTACTATTTGCTTATAGTCAAAACTTTTGGATCAGTAACGCGAAATATCGCTAGGTACCATAGTTGACAACGATGAGCGCGCTTTTCGGTGTTTGAGCACTGTTTTTGACCAAAAATGATAGTTTCTTGGTTTTTATATGCGTAAGTTGATAGAACGAAGCGCTATCGACTTTCACAGCAGTTTATTTTATTCGATCTAGGATTTATCGTTAATGATCGACAAATTTGAACGATTTTCAGGAAGTGGCAGGCTTGTTTGGCGCATCTATGACAAAACAGCATTCGCCTTGCAGCGTCCGGTCAGAGAAATGCCAGGGGGACAAAAGTGGATAGAAGCGGCGAAAAAAGATATTCGGGCAATTGCTTTGTCATCGTCGGCCGCTTGGTACTTGCGAACTGGGGGAAAGGTAGAATTATGAATTTTTATTCGTCCGTATTTGTGTTAGACCGGCATCAAGCGATTGATTCGTATTTAAAATCCCAGATAGGTTAAAGCAGGAATACTTGATTCCGTTACGTATACTGTCATTGTGTAATATTATCCTAAAATGTATTTGTGTTCACTTCTCTCTAGCCGGACCTATCCCAAGCTGATGTTAAGTTAGTTCGATTCCTCACCCCTCACAGAATCGATATAATTGCTTGATTACGGATATCTCGGAAGAATAATATTAACATAATTCCTGTGGGGAGAAAGTAGGTATTCAAAGTTATCTTATTGGGCCGGTTCCATAATCGTGTCCTAAGCTATTCCTAAGTCATTCAATACTTGAGCCCATTATGAAGCATAGCGCTGAGTATTGCTATGGATTACTTAAGTTTAGGACACGGTTATGGAACCGGTCCACTGTCTTTCTCTTAATGACTCTCTCTCTTCTTTCCAGGTTGGCGTCCAGCTCGACCTGACGCCGACTCGGCCGTGCTATCGAGTCCAGTCGGCCGACTGCGATTGGCCGTTGAATGCGATCGCTGTCTCCGACTCAGCTGTCTGGGCGCTGCGAGACGAAGGCTCCCTGATGGTCAGGGCGGGTCTCAAAGAGGATCCCGTCGGCGTCGACTGGATTCAAGTCTGGTGAGACACGAATTTCAGCCTTTTTCAAGTTGAAAATGCGTCTCAATCATCGATTGATCACCTACCATTCCGCGCATTAGACAGAAAACAGCCTCTTCATCCTGGGGCCTATTTCATAAAACTGTTGCAATTGCAGAATTGCGGAATTGCAAGTACGCTGATTGGTCATTTTCTAGTTTTTTCCAGTTATTTCTGGTTTTTTGACCAATCGCCGCTGATGCAATTCCGCAATTCTGCAACTCTGCAGTTGCAACAGTTTTATGAATAGGCCCCTGATTGTAGCTTGGCAGCGCCAATTTGAATGCCGCTCTATTTATGAATTTAAGTCGATTGGATGGCGTCCTTTCACGATATATAATAAAAGACTTAAAACAATCTATCTTTAAAGAAATAACGCAATATTTTTGTATTCGCGCATATCCTGTAATATGTTATAGTAATTTATTCGAACAACGGTTACCACAAAGACTATATTTCTTTGCTCTCTTTTTAGCCCCGATGGCCCATCACGACTTGTGAGCATTTCGCTCTTTGAACACGTCGGTTGGGCGATCGATTCGCGCGGCGATGTTTGGTTCATCAAAGGCGTCGATTTCCACACTCCCTTTGGCATTTCCGGCAGATGGTTTCAAGTAAGTTGGAACAGTGCCACGCTGTTTGGGGCCAATTTCATAAAACTGATGGAATATGTAGAAATTTAATCATATTTCTGCTTTTTCATCACATGATTTGCGAACAAGTGAGTGATGACAATGCAGAAATGTGATTAATTTCTACAATTTTCGATAATAATCCCTATTAATTGAAAGAGAACTGGAAATACAAAAATGGGCTTTCAGGTGGCGTCGCCGACGCAGCAGGTCATTGCCCCGAAATCGAAGTCGAAATCGAAATCGCCTCCGCCATTGCCGTCGATCGCTTCGACAAAGAACGGCGTGTGTTTATCTGCCGGTTCGACTCTCTACGTTGCTCGAGGTCCTCTCTGCGGTCATCGTTGGAAGCGGAGCGTTCCAAAGAAATTTGCTGCCTCGGACAATTTTGCTCAACTCGCTGTCGAAGGACTTTTTGATGCGACTTGCGGTTCGTTGAGAGAGCGTACTTGCTGGAGTCTACTATAGGAGTATTTTCTCGTTTTAGATGCCGTTTTTCTCTTGCGCGGTAATGCGGAGATTTTCGTCCATCGCTTGCAGGAACGAAATCTCATTTCTTTGCCTACTTTACCCGGTGGTTCTTCAAATGTAAGCGAATTATTGGAGTAAATTGATCACTGTCGTTCAAACGAGCTCCAATATTTCCAGATCGCCTGCATTGCTGCAAACCTCGGAGTACTGTGGGCTTTGGATACGACGGGGAAATTATACCTTCGAACGGGCATCGATGCGAAAATGGCGCCGACCGGTGTCGAATGGGTCGCAGCGGAGC
This sequence comes from Plectus sambesii, assembly GCA_002796945.1. Taxonomy (NCBI): domain Eukaryota; kingdom Metazoa; phylum Nematoda; class Chromadorea; order Plectida; family Plectidae; genus Plectus; species Plectus sambesii. Next base: position 8,499 of record NIUQ01000921.1, on the reverse strand, counting down.
TGTCTCAATTTGGTGGGTGTCTCGTGATGATCGCTGTGATAGCTACTCTCAAAATGTCTTCATCAGTGACAGGGAAACCGTCTTCCCTAAGATTTCCCTTGACGGTGTCCGTGTTAAAGATACTCATATGTTGGTATTCTATGTTATCCTTATTTAACCTTCGTTGCTGATGGAAGAATATTGATGAAATGATGGCTTTGCTGTTTAGAAAATGAAAGAATAGTAAATTTGGCGTGTGCCTTCGAGGCGGTCTGGGCTCTGACGAACTGTGGTTCTGTGAAGATGTGCGTAGGCAGGGATCAAATCTACGCCGCTTGGGTTCCTGTCGACCTTCCCGATCAGTTGTCAGCCGATGAAAAAATCGACAAAGTTGGTCTATTTTCTCATTTTAATTGCTGCAGCAACGAATTATTGTAGGTATACGCTGGACCCGACGGCGCTATGGTATGGGCTCGTTCTACCTCTAAAAGAGTTTGGGCGCGATCTGGGATTACTGACATGCTGCCTATCGGAGAGGCGTGGGTTGAGGTAAGAGTTGAGTTGGTGTCTCGCAGCGCTGGACACTTTTCAAATCAAAGAGGATATTTTTGATATGGATTTCGCTTGAAAATTTTCCTATTTGATTTGGAAAATGTCCTAATTCAAATCAAAATGAAAATCGCTCATTAGTATCGTCCAGCAATTTGAATAAAAATTCACGATGCTCAGGTTTGCGGATTGTCGTGTCAGGACGTGGCGCTGGGGAGCAGCGTGGTTTGGTCGCTGGACACGAGCGGCCGGTTGCATCGACGATACGGTATCGGCATGAACAATCCGGCGGGCAACTATTGGAAGGCGGTCCCGGCGACCCTTTCGTCTATCAGTGTCACGCCGCATAACCGATTGTGGGCACTCGATCGAGATGGCCGCTTGGTCAGGCACCAAGTGGAAATACATCGACCCACTTCTAACGTTGTCACTTCCTCTGATGACAGCGACATTAACGCCGATGTCGGTGGTGATTTTGAAGTAATTTGAGCTCCATATTGATGTTTTTGAAGTAATTTAAAACCCATATTGGTGATTTCATTAATGTGATTGCTCGCAAACACTTACGCCTTCGACTGGCCTTCGCTCGTTTCCTTGTTTGATCACTGCAGTCTATTTTCTGTTCTAATGCGCCATTGACATTCGATATGTCGACTCTATTTGATTAACGACTGTTCTGTCTTTCGGTTAGTTACTGACATTCTGCCGGTGTCCTGTTGGCCGAACTTATCCAGTTGGTTGTCTATCAAGGCTGTGCCATTCGTTGATATGTTTGCTATAATTGATATTTGTATGAATAAATTTATTCAGAGCTACGGATAGAGCGTGAGATTGCAAGAGCACAGATCGAAATTTTAGAGCGTTTGAACAAATCACATGCAAATTTTACTAGCTTGCACCTATAGATGCGTCAGTGCAGAATTTCACAACTCGGTCCGGTCTACCATCCATCAAAAATTTTACTTGGCTAGTCAGGTACCTTTGGAGGGGGGCCAACAGTCCACGATCCCGTGCTGTCTAGAACTCTAAATTTTGAACCGACACTTTCATGCTGATAGCTTTATGAGTACAAATTACCTGCTATGGCGCGCGTGGAGCAGAACAATTTTAGTTCTGTCGTGAATCTCTGTCCACTATCAGTCAAGTGCACCGTAAAATCTGGTCTATGATCGAGTACTTCGACCATATTAGTACTTTTACCGTGATTATGCGCTCTCTTCTGCTAGCATCGCGCTGAAATTTTTGTCTGCTCCTGACAGATAAAGAACTTCATTTTAGAATACATCGGCAATCTGCGTTTCGATTGTCTCACGGAGTCCGCTTGATATTTTTGTTTGGCATCAACAGGCGGTTGCATTTTTAAAATAACGTTAGCAGGAAAGAGAGTTATGTCCACCGCCGTCGTTAAGAAGTAAGTTGTTTCATTTAGTATCATTCGTATGTAAGAAATGGGAAACATATCTCCAAAAGTGCCATTGAATACATATAAACTGTATTGCAATAATTTAGGCATTCGTTTTATGGAGTGATGGGACGATTACGGGATCATTATCGACGCGGTCGTCTCAGTTGCAGGCTCAGATTTTCAAAGGATCCTGAAAAGGTTGGACGGATAGTACTGAGCTATGTCGACTATTCGCTTGATTATGTTCAACGCAGTCTTCAATCATTTTTTGACGCGATCTGTGTGCTGCGAATAGTATACTAAAAACAAAAAGTCACTGGTGTCAGTAATAGATACGTTCAGTCCAGCTCGGTCCAGTTCCACGGAAGCATCTTTCTACGGTTGGGTGTAATGGGATATCCACGGTTTTGGCCAAATGTGCAATGAACTGTCGACTGATTTGTAGGTTGCTAAGTGACGGCTGATGGATCAAGAGCAATGAAGGATAACTGTTACGTAGCCACCTACTAACCCTTTGACGTAACATTACAAATATGGTGAAATCTATGGATATTCTATTTTATCCAACCTTAACAAAATGCATATGTTGGACAGAACTGAGCCTGACCGACCAAATCCATAAAACAAACATACCGTGAACCATGAATAGTTTCAGCTTAAGATGGTGCTCTCCGAGTTGGAGCATTGGTTCTACAGTCTTTACGCTTCGATGATGCATACCCATCAATCTACCGGACTGACTCGATACGCAGAGTTTCTGTTGAGAAGCAGTTATCCTGGTGGCAGCTTTGTACGTTTGAATGAGATGGTCAGCTCATCTCGACTGGAGCTCGAATTCTCCAGTATGGAAGCCCTGCAGGTAGGAATTGGTCGCGATTGCGCCTCATTCGTGAAATATGCATAGAGATATGTAAGGATTATCACAATGTCTCGTACATCTTGTGTTGATTTAAATGTGAATGAATGCAGTTGTCGGAATTCAGGCAAAAGGTACATTTGATTGGTTCTAGCACTTAGCCGTGCTCGTTTAGCTTGCTAAGTATAAAAAATGTGAGGTACGAATAGCCCCATTCTTCTCCGCCGTACCGCGCTAATGTAGCATGTCTTTTATTCTCTAAGAAACTTTCTATCCCTCATTCCTCCTATCGCCTAAATTCATGCATATGTCTATTCAGAATCACCCAAGGGCCAATTTCACAAAACGAATGTAACTGTAAACTGTATAAGTGCAATCCCAAATTCTGTATTATCACGACACGTATTGTGACAAAATGAGTGATGACAATGCAGAAATGTATTTTCTTTTCTACATTTAACAGTCACATTAGTTCTATGAAATTGGCCCCTGTACTAGCAGGTACGCCGATGCTATTGAGTTTCAGTTGGGCGGTGACGTCAATGTTACAAGTAAGCAGGTCGATCGGTGAACCGTTATCGACCATTTCGCCTCGTCAGCTGCTCTGCCATCTGATGTTAGACATTAGGGAGACAGCCTGCTTATGGGTAACCCGGTGACAGGGTGCTGATGCTTGAGCTTGGGGGCGTTCGCTCGGACTCAAAACTGCAGAGTTGCAATTCGGTAATTCAAGTATTACTTGAATTACCCCTAGCTGGGAAGAATGAGCCGAAGATCATATTTAGCTGCGCATGACAGGCTGGCTGCGTATCATATCAGTTTGCACTGTAACTCCTATCGCTAAGCAGCCTTGTCATACCTAAATAATTTTTCGATATTTTCGATTGAATCGGACATAACTTCGCTATTTAGAGGAAGTTGCACGAGCTAAGGGAAGCGGTGAAGCATGGATTGACGTGCGCCATTTGCCTGGGCAGTGCTAGTACGCCGTCAGTCTGCCTTCAGTGTCATACGATCGTCGGCTGTTATGAATGCTGCGTGCAGGCTGCGGAGGCGGCCGTCAAGCGAAACGTCATACCAAAATGTCCACTCTGCCGGTTCGCCATCAATCTTTTACAGTGTTTGCACGTTAGAATTTTGGTAGAGCGAAATGTGCTACTTTAACGAGTTTTTACCGTTTCTGGAAATTTCGGTAACGAAAAAGTATACTGGTTTTACAGAAATCTCGATAATTATACTTTATAGAAAAACTCATTATCTCCGCATTACTGGATCGAAATTTCTTTAACTTTCTTGCCAAGTTTACCATTAAAATTTTGCAAATTTACTTTTTCCTCAACCGAATTTTACTGTGCAGTCACTGCTCAACTGTACACTAATGGTTGACGTTATTCAGCGGCGATTGGTATCTTGACCCTAAGCGCAATGTATTGAAAATCAGAGGGCTGCAAGAGATGACTAATGTCGCGTTCGGCGACGAAGAAGAATAAATGAAGAAACTTCAATGGCGTGTTTCAATCTCTATTGCGGCACTGTCCAATTAAATGCATCCGTCGGTCAGGCACCACCCTATATACCAAATCGAGGCATTCGCACAAATTCTAGAGTGGGACCAAAAAGTCAATTATTTTCAAGATCCGCACAAAAAATATTACGGTATATTCGTGGGGGATCTTGCAAATTAGACCCCATAAAGCATGTTACTGATAAGATCCAGTTTTCATCTGAGACTGATGTTTGAAGGCCTAGGATATACGTGTAAAACTGTTCGTCAACGTGGACCAAAAAATCTCTTATTCAATCTTTGACTATAATATTTATCTTTAAGCCGTCGTCTCACTTATTTCCCATATACTCAAGGCTTGAACAGATGTGGATTTTTTCATGACGCTTCAAAATTTGACGGTTGTGATCGAGATATAGAATATTAAGTCAAAAACATGGTAATGCCGAATGTTTGCGCATCCAAACAAGAGCTGCACACATTGCCCGCAACTTGCATGCGTTTACCAAAAATCCATCGCGCGATGCGATATTCGAATTATACTGTGCACTGCACAAGCTGCGAAATATGCTCAACCCCTTACGCTTCTGTGAGCGGCAGTCAGAGTGCACGGACCGTTTCTTTTTTCCATTCACTGACCGGTGACCGGCGGCTCGTCAGCTGCAATATGTTTCGCCTGAGCGTAGCGATAGAAAGTGCGCGAATTTGAATTTAACATAGTGCAAAATATGATATTCAAAATATTGAAAAGAACCACGCGGTAAACAGCCCGCGAGCGACCGAACGGCCGAGGACATGTTTGCGCCGTTGAATTATCAAGAATTTGTGTCGGTGCCTTGCCACCACATCTTTAGCGTGCGTAGGACAAAAATAGAAGTATTATCGGCGCGCGCGCAGTAAACAATTCGTGCAAATAAGAAAGTATTATTTTGAACATTTTTGTTGATTGTGCATTTTCATGTTTGATCGAATGCATTATTATTTCATTTCAAAACATCAAATAACTCACTTTAATCAGACGGCTTTCGTAGTGCCCATTATGGCAGCTGGACTGTAATTACCGAATTCATTGCTTGCATTTATCTGATCAGTTTCAATCAAGCGTATTCATATGGATACGTCAAATCAGGAGCCTACTTAGCTCAGTTGGTAGAGCGTTAGACTTTTAATCTAACGGTCAGGGGTTCGAGTCCCCTAGTGGGCTGACTTTTTTGTTCTAATTACATCTTCAAACTGCCACATTCGCGAACTTCTAGCGGGATGACGCTTTTCGTTTTTTTATCGCCAGGCTTATGCAGCTCATAATTCAGTTGTGGTGTGACCTTTAATAAACTATAGCAGTCATATATTCTTTTAAGAACCGCATTTTATGCTAAAGAAAAAAGTGAATAGGCGCTCGGATGATTCATTGCCTGCGATGATGCGACCGTCGAAAGCGATAATTTTTTTCACTTATGGTGGTAATTCGGGAGCCTACTTAGCTCAGTTGGTAGAGCGTTAGACTTTTAATCTAACGGTCAGGGGTTCGAGTCCCCTAGTGGGCTGGTACTTTTTACTTCTGATGACTCGTTCAAATAGCTGCATCCCCAAAATTCTTGGTAAAGGACGCTATCGATTTATATTTTTACCCCCCAGGTAGTCTGTTCAGCAAATGAACGGCTGTAACTCAGGCCTTAGTCGAATTGTGGCCATCAATAAACTCGTTTGCGAACGGCTTTTATCCTAAAGCAAAAGAATGAATAGGCACTTTGATGGTTCAGTGAAATCAATTTTATTCACATATGACGACAAATCAGGAGCCTACTTAGCTCAGTTGGTAGAGCGTTAGACTTTTAATCTAACGGTCAGGGGTTCGAGTCCCCTAGTGGGCTGACATTTTTGTTCCGATTACTTCTCAGACTGATCCACCCGCGAAATTCCAGCTGGATGGCGTTGTCGGTTTTTTGCCGCCAGGCTAAAACAGCTGAGATAGTAAGCAAGTCGATTGTGACACAGATTTTAATTGAACAAAAGCGGTCAATGATAGCGACTGGGCGGCGCTCATATGATTCACTTCTTGCAATGATGTGACCTTCGACAGTGATAATTTTATTCGCATATGGTTCCATACGGAGAGCCTACTTAGCTCAGTTGGTAGAGCGTTAGACTTTTAATCTAACGGTCAGGGGTTCGAGTCCCCTAGTGGGCTGGTACTTTTTACATCTAATGACTCTTCACAAATTTTTATTGCTGCAATATCAATGAGCAAAAAGAAAAGTTGAAGATTTGAGGATTACTCTGCATCGACTCGTAATTTGTGTAATATATTATTTTCATTGTGGTCAGGCAGATGCTATCGGAATCTTGAGGAATCATCTATCTATTTCATGAGGAATAGGTAGCTTGTTCTTGTCCTTCCCCTATTCTTGCTCATATCTTTCGGCTCAGACTAAAGTATCGACAATCGTATCGCGTCATCTGACGATGTCATATGACGATTACTCGATACGTCGACGACATGTCCATGCTAAACGTTGAAACGCATGACTTTACACCGTAATAGTTACTACTCAATTGTACGCACATCATTTTCGTCTGGAAGCCCTCTTATTATCAAATAAACGTAAGAGAGCACACATTGTTGTCAATGCAGTCTCAAAATGTTTGTTACGGTGTGAGACCGACTATTGACGCACAATTCTTTTTGGTTGTCAATTAGGCGTAGCGTGCAATAGAGTACATGCATGTGTGGCGCGTTGGGAACGAATGCTGGCCGGATAGGGGTATTGTCGTCGTACGGCTGACTACGTGACAAACTAATCGTCTCAAAAATAGGTGAGTGGGAAGCTTTCGGAGCTGCCGCACCTTCAAACAAGAAGATAACGGCTGATACAAAGAGCCATTCATGACTCCCTTTGGACCGATCTATGATATGCAATATGCTCCATACTTTCGGTAAGACTACATGCGTTACAGTATTCAGTGTTTAGGAAGCTTTTAGCACCAGATGTGGACAACACAACGAAATTCACAACGAATAAACTTTACAGCGAAAACCGACACGTTTCTAATGCGAACAAGAATATCAGATCTAAAGAGGGCGAGCCTCGGGCATCAGAACTCTGCTCTCATATCAACAGATTTATCCAACAAGAGATCAGTCAATAATTGAATTGGTTGACGGCCACATCCTCGATGCTATAACAATTGTGGTCATCGCCCTCTTCAATGTCGCTTTTCAACAAGAAACTGGATTGAAGTAGCATCTCATTTTCTTGATCTCTCTGAGGGCAGGCAGATCGTGCCGCTTGTTTCCCCAGATGGCTCCTCCGCGTTTGTTAAATTTCAGCGGTCGATCGGCGAACAGTTCTTTGAGTAATCTATGAGGATCCTGCAATAAAGAAGATCAATGCAAATGCCTACGACAGGTTACCGTAACCAACTTACTATAACGTTGCCGAAAGGGTCCTCGTAAACGGTTTCGACTGATTCTTCATCCGTTGCAAGTGGTCGAGCAAAAACGGACACGAATAGGCAGAGACAAAGGACAACGCCAAAGATCGGGATAGGGAAGTACGAAGCCATGATAACTGTCGATGCAGGAAGAGGCCTTGCACTGGAAGGCGATCGCTTTTTACCCGTATTCGCAGCGTGGGCCGTCGTTTGGCCTGAGCGAGGAAATTGGTCGGGAGCACGCAGAACAGCGGTTGAAATGTGAGCGCCGTAATCGACCACCTGCTACCGCCTCTGTCTACGATTGGTATGCCAGTGGTCGGTCCGGGCTTTTCGACCATTTCGGGCTTGCGTTCGTCTGCGTCATTGATTCGCTTATCGGGCAGTAAACATTGACATTTGACGGCGCGCGTGGAGTTCTCTTCGGGCTGAATTGGATGTCACCGGCCATCGACCAATCGCATTAGCCTTGGTGCAAAAACAGGCATATCAATGAGAAACATCCGGTGCCTCAATGTCTGCCCAGTGCCAAGTTATACAGAAAGCACGCCTCCATCCCTCGTCACACGTTGATTAGACTTCATCCCGAGCCAAATGTCATGTTTTCGTCAGAACATTTTGAACGAGCGCGGTTCACCTTTGCTCGTCGTCGTGGGCGGCGGTTAACGCCCGCCCCGTGATAAACGATACAGGTTTATTGTTTGACGTCGGCTATTCTTACGAGCAGCAACCCACTTTTGCACGCATTACGATGTGACCAAAGTTCCTGACGCT
>NIUQ01000920.1:0-37633 GCA_002796945.1 Plectus sambesii | reverse complement strand
CATAAAAACAATGAATTTAGCCAATCGATACTCTGTTGCATCATGAATTCATGACTTTCAATGAACAAATTTCATTAAAAGTATGAATAATTTCATTCAATTCCCTAGTATGAAATAATTCATTCCCCGATTGTATGAACTCGATTTAGAGAGTCGTACTAATGATATTTAATGCTGTATTCCTCGCTCTTCGTTCTCTACGAAAGACAAATACTGTACAAAGCGCCGCAAAATCACGTTTCTGACAAGGTGGATGTCATTTAGCAGAAATAGTTTCCCTCTACGCAGTTAAAAATTTTCAAGAGATTTAATAGTTCTATTCATACCTCAGGGTTTACTTTTCCTTAGGCTAATATTTCCCCATTCTATGTCTTTTGTATTATTTGACCAACTTCCTTGCTCCAATTCTCATCAGGACTGTTATCTCCAGACTGATAACAGGCATATAAATTTGTAGGCTGCAAGACTGAGAGTGGCTACTTTGAAAAAAGCAGTGTTTTCATTGTATTTCAGTTATTTTCGTAAAACAATCGATTGTGGTTCAAAGAATTTAGTCAGCCTTCACTATGTTGATCCTATGAGACTACTTAAAGCAGAGGTGTCGTAGTATGTCTTGCAGGACACGATGATGTCGTTCTCACTTTTGTCCCACCATCGTAATAATGTCATGTGATGTTTGACGTATAATAACAGTGCACTTGTCGAGTCAGCAGCATGACGATTTCAACGATTTCTAGTCTATCTGGATTGACGTCAATTCCTTTTTGAAAAATGCTTATCACGAGCTTTTGCCGTCCCCCATTAGTTCTCCTGGTGCTGTTTAATTGGCAAGAGATGCGTTTATTCATACAAATAATAGCTCGCCCTTGAGGAAAGCTAGCAATTTGGAGTGCAATTAAATAACGCTTCAGTATTAAATTGTCAAATGAGTTCAGTATTGTGCTCACCTATGCCAGTTGACTTTTGCGAAAATTTTAGTAGGGAGATAACATTGACTTGATTGTTGAGACTATTTGCTCATCTTCGAGGTAAGTATTTTAAGTAGTTTGAATTAAGATTTGTAGCGACAGAAAGTGATTGGAGAGAAAGTTTTTTGGGGATAGGGGTGCCTGTGTTGTGAGTTTCACTGGCGATATCTATTGATAGCCGAAGTTGTTGCTGTTGCTCGCTAAGAAGCAGCGAGAAAAATCGCCATCCTTAAAGTTACAGCGTAGTTAAGCAATTAGTGTCAAACAACGGGTCTCTAATGTGATTTTCTTAATCATTTCAGCAGGGATAAAGCATCCTTTTAACCCTTATATGACGACTTTGTAAGTTACTGTTTGGGATATCCTGAGACTATTCTGACAAAAATGAATGCCATTTGGAACGATAATTTAAGAAAATTCGGTTGCGACGGTTGCTCGGTCAATATAGACTAATTCCTTGTTAAAAATGAGTTCTGAGAAGCCTCCTTTACATCTCAGTGAACTTTATCAGCGTCTTCGTGATTTACAAACAATTTCAGATAACTAGTAATACATTTCTGAAAACTCTAACCGAACTTGGAAGAAAAATAATCAACAAGCTACAGAAATAATGACAGATACAAATACAACCGATGTTAACAGTTCTGCAACTGAGACACGCCTTGCTGACTTCGAAGATTATTACGAATTAGTCGTAGGCGAGGAAGGAAACTGGGAAACCAGACTAGGATATAATTGGGATTACTTGGCTAGCTATTCTCTGTGTTTGATGTTATGCAGTTTTGTCATGGGCATTACAATCTTTAGCAAGAAACATATCAATGATGACTACAAATGGTTCATTTTAAATCAAATATTTGCAGGGTTTACCTGTTCATTTGGATCACTTTTGTCTTATGCAGTTATAATGGTTTATCTAGGACAGATTCAGTTTGCACAGCTGTATTTAAGTCCAAATCGTCCTGTCTGGGTAGTAGTATTTACAGAACTCACAGAAACATTGGGCAATAAATTTGGAACTTATGCACAAAATACAACCTTATTAGCGACCGTATTTAATCGCTGGGTTTCATTGGCCCTACCCAATCACTATGACTCGATTATGAGGCCTCGGCTCATTTTTGTTTACTGTGCTCTGTGCTATTTGCTTTTTTGGCCCGTAGATCCTCGTTTCTTCCCGAATCTGTCGTCGATATCCGAGTTTTTGCCATATTTTGTTCTAAACGGTCCTTATCTAATACCTTGGCTTTTATCTATCACACTGAGTATATCCATTTTCTATATGATTTGGAAACACATGCGACATGTCAGTAATATAGTGGATGAACGCCGAATTACTGAATCTCGCAATGTTCTCATATTTGTGGCTATACAAATCGTTTTGCCACTGTTTGACAAATTACCCCAATATTTGTTTCAGATGCTATATTCGCTTGAGGTGATCCCTATCGAAACTATGGATAACCACTGGTTTTTTCGTGTTTTGGATCTGTTAAATTTATTTAATAGTCATTTTTCCAATGCGTATACATGTTTGGTCATTTTGATTACCCTGCGTCCTTATCGAAAAGCAGTAATGTCGTTGTTATCATCAGTGAAAAAATGCTGTAAGTGTTGCGCAAAACAAAACAATAGCGTCCTTGATACTGGTTTGAATAAATCACCTCCATCTCGACCTATTCCGCAAATTATTGTTTCTTAAAGCCTTTTTGATTTCCATTTACTGCTTTTTAGCGTTCTAATGTTAAATAAATTATATCGTCACTGTTTGATGTGGGCGTTCAATATATGCTTTTCACGTTTTGCTTCGTTTTACTTTGTGTGTGATTAAACTTTAATATGTTCTTCAGCAGACAAGGCAGTTGTAAACGGCGCATTGTTCGGCGCCATTCAGTCACTCTCCGGTAGGATATAATTTATTCGCTGCATTAAATGTTAATCAGACTTTGTTAGTGAGGCATATGTTACTATCATGGTCGAGAAGGTTCAATGATCTAATTTTGCGCGAATAACCTGTGAATCTTTACGTTTTGGCGTATTTACATACCGCTTTCGACCATTAATGGCTGATGTATTTAAAATAAATGCAATTTTCTGAATCTATATTACTGCTCAATTCAAAAAGCGCAAATTTGCGTTTCGATTTCTTAAGCCTAACCAGTACAAAAGTCTTTGTGAAATGAAGCGTGAGAGAGAGAATGATGAGCTTTATTTTAAAACTGCTTTGGTTTGCGCACAAAGATACACGAACGCATAGCGGTAATCAACAGCCTAGTACATAATGAATATAAGAGCGAGTACACATTGACAGCGGTCGTATAATAAAGCATGCGGTAGTTGACATCAATAAAGGATTAGCTCGCAAAGAACGTAAACAAACGCATCGAATTCGATGGTCAGATCTCTAATCATCTTCAGATCAGAACGCCGAGCAAAACGATTCAATCCAATGGTGCAGTCGAAAACTCGCAGATCGTATTGGTAAAGCCTTATTCAGGGTAGAATAAGCATGAGTAAGACAGAAGACATGTTGAGAAAGGGAGAAGATAAGTTGAGAAAACGGTTTGCAATATTGGAGGGAAATATAATTGTACTGGCAAGTACATTGATTGAGATTTCTGGAAACAGCTCGACGACCACACTATCCAGGCCGATTTCACACAGCAAGCAATCTATTCAAAGTCATTTCACTAGTGATACAACAGAGTAAAAGAGTGGGCCCTTTCGAAGAATCAGTTACAAACCGGCTCAAGACAATCGAACGCTACACAGGAAATTCGAAAATTATTCGAAGAGCTCACTTCCGCCGAATTAAAGGTGTTGAGATCTAATCGCATAAAGACATGCTAAAAGTCACGACGAAACGTCATGAACTGAAGCGAGATAAAAATGCGCCGAATAATTTCTAAGTTCACAATAAAACGCGGCAAGCAAGGCGGAGGCCGACCAGCCGTGAAGAGTTTAAGACAAAGAAGAAGACAATAGAAGGACGAGGAAGGAAGGAGAAGAACGAAGAGGGTTGAATCCGCAGCGAAGAAGAGAAACGTCGACTCGCTTACTTATTGGTCCACGGCTGAGCGAAGAACTGTTTCTTGCCATCGCGCTTGAGGGTGCTGCCGCCTTCGGCGTATTTGCTGACAACTGGAACGTTGCGCGGGGTGCGCGCTACCGGCCCGAGAAGCGATCTCTCGCCGAGCTCGGGGGAGAAGGGCGAAAATGGCTCGAGCTGCTTGTTGACGCCGTTGGACAGCAGAGGGAAGTTGTCGTCGAAGGTGAAGTAGCGCGTCCAGTACTCGTGCGGCAGTGAAAGCAACGCCAGCATCACCTGCAAAGATATCATTACTTTCCAATAGAGTAAACCCGTGAAACAGCACCCCAAATAATTGCAGCACTGGGATAAAGGGACCGGCCAATTTTGACCGCTATAAGAGGTTTACTGTTATAAACAATCTTTGCCCTGAGCAAAAATCAGAACAAGCAGAAAATTGGGGGTAAAGTGAAGCAAAAGTAACAAACCGTCCACTGCTTCCGCGTTTCTTCTTCAGCCTGCGCCATATCGGTGGTGGAAGATGACGAAAACCCGACGACGGTTGGACCGAGAATGCGCGCCAAGTTCTCCAATGGCATCTTGTTCAACGTCGACTGTTCCGCTACGCTAAAAGCTCGCATGGTATATAACTGAATCGCTTCCATAATAGACGCGAAATTTTCAGAGCCTACCATATTTCGTCCAAAAACATTTTTCAAACGTTTATTATTTCAACCTAAGCTTGAGAGGGCCTTTTTGGAGAAATATGGTAACTACTCTTTTCTCAACCCACAATTTTTCTTATAAAACTACTGAGCTGACAATTTAAGAATGGGCTTCCAATTCTGCGTAGTCGTTGCCGCAATGTCATACGAATAAGGAAATTCAAGAAGGCGCTGGCGCTCAATATCTCAAGTCTCAATTTCATGAAACAGCTCCGACATAATCTTTCCATAATACTCTTGCGATTGCAAGCGCAAAATATTCCAAACTGGTCTGATCCATAAAATCTTGCAAAAACAGCTGAACGTACTTCTGCCAGTGAGCGCAAAGGTAAGCGAGGGTGTCGCGATTGGGCATGGGCAAGTCGGCGATGGCGTGGTAGAGCTTCTCGTCGGATGTCTTATGCTCGGCCGCGTCCACAAACTCGCGCCACGAAGTCGACGGAATCAGCGGTTCCTGAATACACTCACTGGATTATCAGTGTTATCACGACATGTTATAAGTTTCATGTGTTATCAGTAATCCTGAATATAGTGTCTGTAACATCCTGTAAAATTGTGCTATCATGTCTGCATGGCAAGTGTTTATGCCATTTCCACTTTGCTAATAACACTTCAATTCAAGAGGCGTAAATCAAATCAATAGGGAAAATGTCCGATTTGATTAGGACAAGGATTATTAAGTGGAAACAGTACATTCAAATGTATGAATACGTACTGGTATCCCTCAGTGAAAGAAGGACTTGATATTCTATTTACAGCAACCACCAGCCGATAGACTTCACAAAAGTTAAAAAATAAAGCATCCAAAGAGGATGGCAAAAACAAAGGAAAAAGAAGCGAAAATATCGCAACGTACGCGCAAATCCATGAGGAACTTTTTGATGCAACCGGTGATGACCTCTGTGTCCAATTCGCGCAGGTTGGGAACGCCTCGCATCGACTTGAACTTCTGCATCACATCCCCCACCTGGCGTTCCGATCTGTAAATATAAGATATGAAGTAAAAATTATTTACACCAGTTATGGTGAACCTGCAGATTTAAACCGTTACGAACGATTTCTGCTCTATACAAGACATAAAAGGCTGGAAATTCGGGACCGACTGAAGCTGAGAGCTAGTAACGAATTACTGTTAAAAGGGACACCGCTATAAACGATTTCTACTGTACCTAAATCAGGGGAGCTATGGAGGGTATTACCGGTTTAAGAGGATTATAATTTATTTCCACCCCTCGTTCAGGTCGTCAGTATTAACTTCGCGCCCACCCCGACCTCTGAAGAGGATAATTTTCGACGCAGACTGATTATGGCAGCGGTGGACTAGATTGAGTTGACAGATAGCCAGAGGGACCATTTCGCATGTGAACCATCAACATTCGGCGCCTACCCGGGAATGCGGTAGATACCGACAAAGTCGAGTCCGCGACGTTCCAACTCTACCACGCAGTGGATGGCAATGTGAGGGATCATGGGCGGTCGGGTGGGGCAGAATTCGAGCAGGCGCGGGCGCTGGTTGCTCGGCGTCTTCGGCGTCTTTGGTGTTCCTTGTCGCGGCACGCAAGGCAGCGGCGCCTTCTCGCGGCACTGGTCGTGACATGTCAGGCGACAATCTAAAGTGTCTCCATAAGAGGAATTGCACAAAACTGTTAAGTGCAGCATCTCAGGATTCATAAACGCTGCATTTATAGTCAAACATTTCAACCATTAACAAGAAATCAAGCCAAACACCGTAATTGGCAACAAGATGAGCTCACTTTTCGGTGATCGAACAATATTCTTCACCAAGAATTGAAGTCGTTTATTGGTTTTCGCGTGTGTAAATTAATAAAAAGAAGCGCTAATAACTTTTAAAACGTTTCCATTATTTAATCTAAGACTGCTGATCAGAAAATTTTGAATATACAGTGAAATTCGTTTATATCGGTACTTGGGGGACCGGCCAAAATGAATGCTATAAACAAATCCTACTTTAGTGCAAAAAAGAGGGAATGATTGTGTGTACCGGCGCATTTAAGAGTGCTGGAACCGAAGCCGATTCGCTTGGCGCAGACGTCGCAGTACTCGCGCAGAAGCGTCGTCTTCTGGGAGAAGAAGTGAGGTCGCCGTTCGATCGCCGTTCCACTCGTCCAGCTTCTCAACGTCGACGCCACCGCCGGACTTCGCCTGTAATTCAAATGCGTTTACCTTTGCATTTAACCGAAGATAGGCTTGCAATCGGACGCCACTTTCATAATACAATTGCAGCGTCAGGAATGCCAAAATACGGAACTGCAAGCGCGGTGATTGGTCGTTTCCCGGATGTTTCGAGTTGTTTCCGGTTTCCTGATCAATCACTTCGCTTGCAATTCGGCAATTCTGCGAATGTAATTACTTGATAGAATAAACCTCAGAGAGCCATAATCTGAGGTTTTTTTGAAATTTCGTTATTGGACTCCATAGCCAATTCGAGCAGCGCAAAAATTTTAATTTAAACATAAAATCGAATAAGATATGCAAACGGTTCGCGAGGAAACAAGAGTATTTTGGCGTACTTAGTTGAAGCAATGACGAGAAAAAGAGTCCGCTTACAAGTCGGAAATGCTGCCAGTGGCCTGGTAGCGGCCGGGTGTGAGCGCGCCAGCGGCGGCGTACTGTCGAGCGGAGGAGGTGGGGGTGGGCGTGAAAACGTCATCGAACACTTCGTTCTGCCGATCGTAAGCCGGCGATTTGGCGGCCAAAGCTGCAAATCAGACTCGCTGATAACTTCCTTCTCAGACCTTTAATGGGGAATACAGTCTTAAAGGACAAGTTCGATCAGCCAATTCTGGTAGGGACATACATTAATAACTATAGATCCGTCGGTTCAGGACTCGGTCCGGCCCACGGTCCACGGTGCGGTCCCGTCGACCTTATTTCTAATTATTCAAAATTGTTCTTGAGATAATGAAGGATTGCAGAAAGGTCTTGAAAAGAATATTTATAACTTATTATGACGCGCATGTTGTTTCGCAAGTCTGGACCGGACCGAGCACAGGTCGGTCCGGTCTAAACGATCCACATATGGACCGACGCATCTATAGTAATTACACCGCCTTTCATCGTATTTCGTCACTCTTGCTTTCATTTCGTCAACCTTACATTCGACTAAAACGCTAATGTGTCGAAATATCATGCAAGAGTGACGAATTACGATGAAAATAAGTGTGAATGCGGAAAGGGGGTGAACCGAATGATGCGACAATTGGCGCGCTGGAAAGGTGAAATTTCGGGGACGGGGACAAATTCAGATTCCGGGGACAATTTAATACTCCGGGGAAGAGGAATTTCGGGGACGGGGAATCCCCAGGGAACGGGGAATTCTCCGTCCCCGTTACAACCCTAGTGAAATTGTTCGTTCTGAAAGCAGAAAGAAGGGCATACCACCGATGTCGCGCGGCTCCGAGAAGCTGCGATTGAGCGCTCGGCCGACAGAGACGAGGGCGCGCGACGGCCGCTGACCGGTCGGATCGACAGCTATCGTCGTCGTCGTTGTGATCATCTCGTGCGTTGTTCCCTCCTCCGCCTTCGAGCGCTTCTTCCGCGTACAACGCAGCCCTTCAAGCTTAAACGCAACCATTCATTACTTCGAGTATACTTTTAATTGCTTTTATTTTTAGGATTAATAATAAACGCACTGTTCGGAATATAGCTGTATTGCGCTAGCTTCTTATATTTTTACAACTAATCAAGAGCGAAATATCGTAAGCTATTCCAATCTATCATGTACTGATATGATATAAACTAATAATGTAATAGACTGGTTTCCTATCGCGTACGTTAGCTAAAGTCGTACTTAGCACAATGCTAGAGAATACCTGCAAAGTATGACCGTTGCATTCAATTAAAACGTTGGTTTGACAAAATTAAATGAATGATTGGCAAATTTGAATGCAAAAGTTTCGAAATACAATAATAGATGATGTAACGTGATAGAAATAATACTGTCGGTTAAAAAATCGCGCAATTAAAAGAACTTTCTCTCTTCTTCGCAGCTCAAAAAACAAAGAAATTACCACTTTCTCGTCGGTGTTGGCAGCCTCGCGGACCGATTTGCTGCGAGATCTTTTGAGATTCTTCATTGTGTTCGGCTTGAGGTTTTGGGGCGCTTGGCGGGCGTGGAGGAACGAGGCGTCGTCGTCCATCGAATCGCCCGTCTTGTCGTAGTCCATCTCGTCGTCGACCACTTCGAACGACTGCGCGTTCGCTCGGACACCCAATCGACGTCGGTCGTCATTCAGGAACGCTAACTGGCGCTGATTTTCCTTCGGTAGATGCGCCATTTCGTCCTAAAACATGTACACAATATTTACAGGCATTTTACACTTTTGTTACATAATTATCTATAGTCACCTTTGACTGAAAGGGATGTACCGTATATTATTTTCAGCTGCCTATGACAAGCTAGCTGAGATTCATATCTATTTATATGGTAATTAATTTATCGCTAAGCCGCTTGTCACAGACAGCTGGAAACAATACACGGTATGTTCCCTTCAAGCAGAGGTGACCAGAGTTCTCTTTTGAATGGAACAACTAGCAGGCTCCGCATCGCTTATTCCAGCATTGCGTTAAAAAACCAGCCAATCATAGGATCGGGCCTGATAAACACGATGGGATCAAGTAAAGTCTCAGGCATCGAACATTCTTCTGAAACTTCTACATTTCGCAACGCTATAATAAAAGAATTAATACTGCATCGACGATAACCGTATGATAAGCTTCGCCCATATTACTGAGAATTTTCCAGTGTTCGACGTCTTCTACTAATATGCGACCGCGATCAAACGGATGCGATAACGGAAGCAAGAAAAGCGTATCGCGAGCCAGCGCTGTGACAAAAATAAAACGAATATAGTGATATTCGTCTACGTCGACACTTCGGGTACTGGCCTAAATTGCCGCTATAAACTAAATACCGGTGTAATTAAAATACCGATAAAAGTCAAATGTCAGTATAAAATAATCCCGCTCTAGTGCACAATTTCTAGTCTCGGACAGAAAGAAGTGGAAAAGTAAAAACTGACCTTAAGAAGGTCGCGAACGACGTCGAATTTGCGCTCAAACTCGGCTAGATCAGCTTCGGCGGATTGTTTAGCAGATAAGAGGGAAGCAATCTGAGCCCGGGCATCCTTTAGCTGTTCCGTCGTCAATTTGTGCTTGACGCGCAGCGCCTCCATCTCATCCTCGTTCGCCTTCAGCAGTTGTCTCATTCCCTCATTTTCGCTATGTGCCGTCAACCATTTTTGACGCGTTTTGTCTAGCAGATCCACCAATGCTAAGCATTCTGCAAAGAATAACATTGGCAATATTATAGTCGCTGTCGCAGCCAAGCACCGTGGCTGCTAGGAGAATTTGAGTTCGGGCTTCAGTAGAGAATAAGAATACGACGTTTACTAGAACCCAACTCTAAAATTCGTATTCTATACTAGTGATTTTGTGCGGGGAAGAATGTAGAAAGGAATATTGTCCATAAAAATGTAGCAACAGCGAATCTTTGAGATAGCCCCGGAATTAGGCCCAGAGAATCCTCGCAAGCAAACGATCGCTCGTTTGAAATGTGCTTCAACAATTCTTTGTTGGTTGAGTGCACGTGCTGATAAGAGCTTTTCGCACTAACTGCGCTCCGAAACGGCACTTCAAGACATCTCTGCGGCGAAATCTTGCGGCAAATGTATTCAACAGATCAGTAGCACCGACAACATCTTCGCAGATAGATAACGATTCTTGAAAAGTACACACCTTGCTCCTGGCCTCGACCCAGCTCTCGCCAATAGTGTGTCAGTTCTCTTAACAAGAACAATAGCCGCTTCGATTCTACTGAGCAACTCGGGTCTTCCTGCATCTTCGTGTCGTCGCACCACTCGTTGCTTCCACGTCAATATTTTATGTCCGGCGCGCCGCCGAAAAGACCACCGGTTAGAATTTTATCGAGATTGGTCGAGATTCGAAGCGGCTTTGCTTCTCCCGTCCAATTCAAATTCAGTAACTGCGCGCGGTCGCTAATTTACGCTCTTGTTCTGGGAGACATTTACTCCGTAACGCAACAACGCCGCGCCGCTTAATTCAAATGAGCGTAATGTTAAGGGCACGCCAAATTTGGCGTGGATTCTCGGGAAATTGGAACCATGTGATTTTTTATTTCAAAGATATTTTGCAACATATGCAAAGTGCGCGGTTGGGACAGACCGAGCGCGAGGAGATAGACAATAAGAATGACTCGAGTAATTATCATCGCAGAGAGCACCGTGCGAACGGCTGTTCCCTACGACAGCGAAATTTACAATGAAATCGCCAAACAACCCAACGTCTATTCCTTAAAATTTAAGCGACTAAATGATTGCTGCAATTTATACTTTTTTGCTCATGTCAGTTCCAGGACTATGCACTACAATATAATGAGCCAACATTGTTTTGCAAATATCATTTTTATCAGTTTACATCTCAAAACTTTATGCATTTCTCTGTTTTTAGCTTAATTAAAGCAACAATTGAAGAAATGAAAGAAGAGTTGACTTTGAATTTTTTCTTCTTACACACTGTTCGGCTGCTACGCAATTTCGGTGTTGCATCAAGGTATTCAGCGCGGTGCAATCGCAAGCTCAATTTCTTCTGATTTTTTCCTTCTTATTTCTTTATTGTGGTTGGCTTTTGAATTTTTTGTGATGATCACACGCTGAGATAGAAAAAAGGCGGCCAAAGATAAGACTAATCACGCAACACAATTCAGGCGCGCTTCAAATCATAGTTAAATAGTCCGTCGTCATCAGAGCTATTCAAACGTGGTTTGTTTGACGAATCATTGCGTCAGTCGGGAATGCCGATAAGATGAAGCGACTTTGCGTTCGCCAGTTTGCTGAAACGGCAACTGAATTGTAAATAGTTTGTTAGAATATCTCGGCATGAACCGCTAGCGATTTCGTCTTAACCTACCCTTTGCCGTAAAGTGCAATGCTCTGTCACGCCCTGCTGTGACGAAGAAAGACGCTCCCCCTTCAGCTTATCAGAGTCGCCAAAACAGTCGCGCGCAACTCGTGAAATTAGGAAATTTTAACGCGGAAATTCTTTACGCCCCGTTTGAGGAAAGAAAGTATTTATTGCGATCAATCAATGTAATATTTACAATGTTTCGTTTGTACATGTAGCCTGCAACTTTTGCATATAGACAAGTAATAGCGTGCGGCGGATTATCGACTTAACGAGACGACGTTGCAGCTACTTGTGATCACAACATTTTTGCAAAAATTGGTCCTGACCAAAATTTGGTGAAGGTCCAAATAATATGACAAACTAACAAAGAAAGTAGGACAGACATATATATACATCCGACTACAGACCTGCTTACATTATTTCAATTGAATCCAGTTCAACGCTTCCCTTTTTTAGATCTCATATATAATCTTCTTCATTCTTCAACGTATACGTATAACGCAGTTTTGGACTAGTTGTAGTTATTGAACCCGTTTGATGCACACATGTTGCTATATTGGCAGTCGGCATTTTGGAACTACTAGCATTTATGAATTTACCGGCTTGAATGTTAGCGTAATTTTGACGCTTGCTTTTGACGTTAAGTCGTACAGCTTTGTGGAAGAAGCAGTAACTGGTAAAGTTCAGCAAGCAGTTGTTGAAATGTCAGTGATTGAACCAGTGATTTGACCCTGGGAATGTGAGCGTCGGAGATCCTGTTGTGCCAGTAATCGTTGCTGGTGCAAAACGTGCCTGCATGCTCGACATGCCAGTGGTCGTCAATGCTGCTCCTGCTGCTAGTGTTGTTTTTCCAGGTGTGCTTTTTAAGGGAGTGTTTGATGTAAAATGATTAGCAGTTGTTGTTCTTGTTGAATCTTCAGAATTCGTTGATTCCGAAGCTGCGCCATTTTTTGTCTTTGATCCTTTATGCGTACTTACGGTGTCTGTTGCTGATGAGATTTGGATAACCGACGAGGTTCCCATAGGTGGTGAAGTATCTGTTGCTAAAGACGTTTCTGCAACTGATGCAGCTGACGCAACCAATGTAGTTGTAACCCCTATAGGGTTTGTTCCAGTTCCATTTGTGACATCTTTCTTCAGTATATCGCATTTGCAGTCATGGATGCTCGCTTGGCGAACTCCATACGCGACGCTCACCAGAGTAACAATAACGAGCATCTTGATTACGATTGCTAACTTCAAATTCATAGCCGCAAAGCCCCATCCGCAGCAACACAGTGTCGATCTTCGAATGACAACTTGAGAATCCGTGACTTCTTTGCCTTTGCGAACCGCAGTTGACACTTCTTCAGCTTCCACATCAAGTTCTGGCTGTCCAGTTACCCGTAACTCACAAGTTTTTCCGTCTTCATTTATGACGTTCAATTCTGACGATTGAACGTTACTATCCGATGACTGTATGCAACGCAAAATGTCACCAACGTGGACGGGTCGTTGGCGGCCGTCTTTGTCTTTGATACACACCAGCGCCTGCGGCTCAATCGAGAACTCACTGATCGCTTCCAGTAAACGCCTTTTCTTGCTTGCTGACATTAGTCCAAGTAACATACTCGTACGCTGTTGCATGGTGAAATGGCCAAAATTGTTGTACCTGGATTTGTTCGCATTTGAAGCATCCATTGAAGCGTTAAATTCAACGACGCTTCGTGCGTAATTTGATGAAAGTCGCGTCGGTGTATGAGAGTGAGCAGCAGGCTGAAAATGCGACGGTCGAGTGGCACTATTATATCTCGCGGAAGCGATCAACGATGAAATTTCATCTGATGATTTGCCCAAAGTATTCGGCGTAGAACAAACAGTTAACGTAATCGAACTTTGATCAGTCTGAGAACTCGCCGAATTTTGTGCAGCACTGTACACTGAATTCGTAGTAGAAACGGGCTCTGATTCGCCAGAGATGTTTAAAGAACATGAATCGCTTCGCTCCCTTGTCGTCGCAACTCTCGAAACATTAGACGGTAAAGAAGATTCACTTCGTTGAGAACTGCAATCCAAAACCAAGTCAATCGAATGACAATCAGAATCAGTGTTGTTTTCTGGTTTCATCATTTTGCGGTCCAGTTGCGAGCGCGCCGCATGCTTTTCTGTCGAGCACAACAAGTAAGCAACGTAAGATAACTCGACAACCAGCGGCCGTTGATATGTTGCATGCCTGCGACCCCTTTGTTACGGTAACTTTCTTCTCTCCGTCAACTTGGGCCAACTTTGCTTTCGTCGATAAACAGATTAGATCGCCAACATTGATGTATGCTGAGTCATCTCTAGTATATTTCTTATATACAAGATCTTTAAAAATTACCTTCGTCGAGTCTGTTGGGAACTTAATTATTAGAAAAAAATTCACCACTCCTCTGTGCAGAGTTCAACTGTATATGACTGGCAATGAAATTAGATAATAATCGTCACGAAAAATGCCCTTAGAACATAGTGCAAGTACATTAAAATCCGGATAAAAGAGAGTGCTCGGGAAATCGAAAAAATGCCCTGATATCCGGGTTTTATTGTACTTCCAAAATAATGCGCGTAATCTCACATGTATAGCATAATGTTGCCTTATTCGGTCATCATAGGTATCCTTGTGCGATGAAGAAACTGATCTTTTTCTTTAACTTCTTTATACTCTTTATTTATTATTAGTGTATAAAGCAAAGAAAAGAATATTATGCTAAACTTATCGAATATGAACAATATTATGAACATACATACACGGCCTCGCAAACGGTGACCGAGTTTAACTTCATGGTCATTTGATATTTTGTTAACATTCTTACAGGAGCTTTCACCATAATTGATCACATTTCTAATCAGTTTCGTCCAACAAACGTTTTAATTGAAGAGATAGATGATGAAATTGAGTGCTAAGAAGGCAGCGAATTTGATGAGAGCTCCTGTATTGACCTTAGCTCATAATGAGAGCAATTAATTGATCAATTAACGACATATTCTCTTCAGCGTGATGGTACTCGCCACAGTCGCTGCTGGCCAACAGAAATTCTGTGTTCTGTTCGATGGTCAAAGATTTAGATCTGATCGGGGTGAAAGGAATATTGAATCTTATTTTCTTGTGAGTAATTGTGAAATATGTGCTAAGATTGACTTGACACAAGTTTTTTTAGCTTGCTGCTATCTTGCCAATATGTGTGATAAAAGCGATATAAGAACTGCCTTATTGCCACAGTCACTGATGATAAGACTGCACCATCATCAATATTTTCAAGTAGCTGCGTTAATGCTCTTCTTGAATAATGCACGCAATAATGTTTGGCAGAAACTGCCAAATGGCAAGCGGCCATCATGAAGTTACCAATGCGGAAATCATCTCGATGGTCCACTCTAAGGTCCGGGATCTGTGGCCAGGCCGCCAATATCGATTTTGAGTGAGAACAAACAAACGTGTCATAATTGCGTACTCATCACAATCGTATGACAACTGACATTAACTGGTGGTGTACATTTAGTATTCATTTCTTTGCGACATAAGCAATTTTCGGTTACAATTAACATAAGCATTAATACTACAGATACTATTGAGCGCCGCTCTTTGTACTTAAATATTTCAGTTAATATCATTAATGCTCCTGATTTGTACAGATGTTTCGATAAACAATTTATTCACCGACAGAAAGGTTCAAATTATTTCAATTTATTTTTGCATAGAATATGCCGTAGTCGTACATTTAAATATGTTACGCTGGACTCGGCATAAAGCAGGTGGGGAATGAATTTTACTTAAAGTGATAAAACTAAGAAAATAATGGCGTCGATATGTGCAAGAATTACCAGAAAGCCTAAGCTAAGCTTTTTCCAGGGCGAGTTCGTCTTCGATTTCATAAAGATCATCGACCAGGCACTTGGCGCGGCTAAGCATATCTTGCCTGTGCTGTTCAACATTTTCTGTCCCCATCATTCCCAAATCGGCCTGCACAAAGCCCTCAAACATGGGAAGCACCATAAGGACGCCGTAACGGAATAGATGCTTATATGCGTGGATAATCTGTGCAACTGTGAATGGCGGTTCCTTCCCCATTTTCGCCTTCAGCGATGTATGATAATGTTGAAATAATTCTTCCAGATGCTCTCGTCGGACGTCGGTTCCCGCTGAAGTGCACAGAAGTCTCACAAAGTCTTCGCCTATGCAGCCTGGATGAACCAGCTGAAAATATCGCATATGAGCTACTTATCGTAATTATTTGAGTCTATTAACTATACCTGCCAGTCGACGATGGCTGCCAGTTCGCCGGTAGTACCTTTGCCGTCCTCCGTCTTCCGCCACATCATATTGTTCGACCACAAATCGCCGTGAGTCATCACGGGTGGAAGACCGAGCTTCTCGTGGACGGTGTCTGTGTAATCAAAGTCCAATTTTTCCTTGCAAATTTCGACTAGACGATCAATCAAGGGATCGAAATGAACGGGATGATCCTTTTTTAGTATGTTCAAAGAGTTCCGTATCATGTGTTCAAAGCTGTTCCCGCTCTGCTTTTGAAATTTTCCGAAAGTCATCTTTAAGTCTGGATTTGATAGCCATTGATCATTTTGTAGGGAGTAAGCGTGCACTTCGGCAAGATTATCTAGCACCTGGAATCACAGTGTTAATTTATTCTTATAATAATATATTGCTAGCGGAGAGCGCTGCGCTAACGCATCGTGTTAAACGTTTGAATTTACTCATGTTATCCCTGCGAAACTGTCTCGCCTTTACCACTCAGCGGCACTTCACACATGTTCAGGCGTAAAATTGTAGCGATTCAGAGACAGTTCAATGCTGAATATTAATTGTGATAAAATAACCCAGTCTTTATATAACGACGATGGATGCGCACATGGACGTTACAAAAGCACGAATCTTACTTACGACTTTGATCGATTCGACAGACAGCGTTTCGTAGAGAGGTTTCGTGGTGGCAATGTTTCCCAAATCTTCCATGATAAGAAGGCCGTTTTCACCATTCGGTCCGTAGTGATCGGCTAGGTAAACTTTGGGTACTTTCAATTTAAGGCCGTCTTTTTTGACCATGTCGTAATATGTGACTTCAGAAGCGTGAGCCTAAAAGTTAAAGTTGAATACCGTTATCAAAATTTCACGAATATCATTAACAGTTATGAAATACTGGTCGCTGTACGTATCCGATAACACCTTGTGGAAGATACCTTTTTATTTTCTGTTCCCCCGGCAAATATGTTAATTAAAACTAAAACGATTTCGTCCAGATTGCTTGTCCCCCTCGCTCTGCGCTTGCTAACCGAACCGCTGTATTCTTTCGTTCTTCTTTAAACTGATATCTTATTACGAACCTTATGCAGTACACCAGCGAAGCCTTTAACGAGCTTTTCCATGTCAAAGTCTGCACTGCCGTCTTTGTGCTTTTCCTCCCAATTAGCTTGCTTGGTAAATAATTCTATCGTAACGGATGAAGGAATTTTGACGGCAAGGCTCTTCGGTAGTTCTTCAGCTTTTTCTCCTTGCCAGTCGGGCTTCAGCCGCACCATGACCGACAGGAATCCGAGACCATAGCCAATCTGCTCGGTTGAAACGCTTGCGCCAAACGTAGCCGAAGTGCTCAGAACATCCTGAAGCCTTCTTTCGAGACATTCCAAAGTGACAGTAGTGCCGAAAAGACCGGCGAGAGAATCTGTTGTTGTTGCAGACTCAATATGCTCGCTTGGTGCCATTCTCACAAGTTAGGATTTAGGATACTTGTCTTTGATGATCAAACTCGTCTGAAAAGAATGTCACGCCTTACGAGAATCACTGTCATTGAACCGGTAACATAATCGTGTCCTAAGCTGTTCTTAAGTTATGCATTACTTAGCCCATTATGAAAGATAGCGCTGAGTATCGCTATGAATTGCATAACTTTACGACATGATTATGTTACCAGCCCAATGTCTCTTGAGAGACGCAATATTAAAACTAGTTATGGACGCCGGTTCAGCCTAAGTCAAAAACATGCAACTGATGGCAATATGTCAAAAGTTTTCGATCGACATTAACAACACTTTTTGTCGAAAAGCCAGCGGACCACCCCTTCTTTTTAGCATTCTACTACTAAATATGCAATTCTTACACAATATTTTGCAAACTATGCAACGAACTGACTTACACAATATTCTGCGCACCAGAGCAGTGACAACAATGCTCAAGGAACTAAACTGAACGTAGCGTGGAGCGATGCACAACCGTCAAGCTAGAACCAACGTTGTACTTGTCCAACTCCCGCACAGAGTGGGAGCCGTTTTATCCGAATGACTTTGGTCCAATACGGAACTGTCCTTATATGCGCCCAGATTCCATATCGACGCAACACCAATGATCTGTGAAATTACACGCATCACTGCTTATCGCCTTTCCACCACCAGCCGAATGTACCACCTGACAACATTAATAACTACTGTCGGTCAGTCCGACTAAAACTCAAATGTCAATAACTCAACTTTTAATGCAAATACGGCAGCGTGTGATTTTCCACGTGGGAATTAATGTGGAATCGCTGCAAACGTCAACAATTCGATCTGTGCTACAAACGCCAAGCTTCAGCTTTCATCAACAGCGAAAATGATTATTATTGGATTAAATTCAAATACGGCAGCATGGGATATATCACGTTGGGATTATAGTGAAATTTTCAGCAATCCTGCATGTGAAACAAACTTCAACCTTCAACTACAATAACAGCATCAAAACATTTGATCGTTTTGTGATTGAATCCAAGTACAGCAGCGTGTGATTTAACATACTGGGGTTAAGGTAGAATGGCTGAAATCTTCATTAATCCTGCCGGCGATTCAAACTTCAACCTTCAACATCAAAACATCGGATTAATTTTTGATCGCGACGAGGCGAGAACAACGATAGCGTAAAACCAATGACCTGAACCACAAAAATTCAACCGAAAAAACCAATTACTGATGAGCAAACGAGTAGCAATTTTCAAGGACGCAACTATAAATGAAATAAAGACAAGTTTCGCGTTCACCGATGGCAGTGCAATTAAGGGCTCTAGTCGGATGATGGGCAAGGGAAGCATGCGATAACTTTTTGATCGCTTCTCACGGCTCAACTTTACGGTGACAATGCGGAGGCTTCTTATGATCATTGTGCGACGGGTCTGTGTTCACGAGTGCATGCACTTACTACCTGCAGAGCAACCTTTGAGAAATGAAGTACACTACTCGTAAGTTGTGGTACGCGTTATCTGTCATAATATAAAGTTGAAATCGTTTGTAATAGTTTCGCTTGTAACGGTTTTCACTTATCACGGCTACGTTCGGTCGGTCCCGATTTTTCGGATATTGTAGAAACAGCTGGCGTTCCTCATTCTGTGACACCTGTATAGAACAGAGCAGCAGATTAGCTGAGAACATAAGGAGCCACTTGTGCCAGTCGTCTTCTGTTTGTCACATTCAAGTTTTATGGTCAACTATTTTTAACACTCACACTGCAGTTCTTTCTTCGTGTTACCGCTTGAGAGTACGACATAGAGCTCTCAAGGAAAAGCTTGTTCATTCACACAATTTAAAGATAGATCGAATACCGCTTTCAAAAAGAACTCGGAGACGTTTGCGATTCCCATATTCTAGGTTAAAGAGTGTGATAGTAAACACTGTCTTTTAGCTCTTGTTCTTCTCATCTCGTCGCAATCAAAAATTAATCCGATGTTTCGATGTTGAAGGTTGAAGTTTGTGTCGCAGGCAGGATTGCTGAAGATTTTATCAATTCTACCTTAATGCCAACGTGACATATTCCATGCTGCCGTATTTGAATTTAATCCAATAATAATCATTTTCGCTGTTGCTGAAAGCTGAAGCTTGGAGTTTGCAGTACAGGCCGAATTGCTGACGTCTGCAGCGATTTCACATTAATTCCCACGTGGAAAATTACGCGTTGCCGTAGTTGCAGTCAAAACTGAGTTATTGATATTTGAGTTTTAGTCGGACTGACCGACAGTAGTTATTAAAGTTGTCATGTGGTACATTAGGCTGACGGCGGAAAGGCGATGAGCTGTGATGCGTGTAATTTCACCGATCACTGGTGTAGCATCGGTATGTAATCTGACCACATATAAGGAGAGTTCCGAATGGTCTAAAGTCATTCGCACAAGCTCCCACTCTGTGCGGCAGTTGGACAAGTAGTGCGTCCACATTGGCTCAGGCTGTGAGAATGGCGCCCAACGAGTGTAACGAGCCAGCAGCAACGGATTCTTCCGCCGGACTTTTCGGCACATCTGTCACTTTGGAATGTCTCGAAAGAAAGCTTCAGAAAGTCCTGGACACTTCAGCCACATTTGGGTCAAAACTTTCAACTGATCAGATTGGCTATGGTCTCGGTTTTATGTCGGTCATGGTGCGACTGAAGCCCGACTGGCAAGGAGAAAAGGCTGATGAACTACCGAAAAGTTTTGCCGTCAAAATTCCTTCGATCATTACAATGGAATCATTTGCCAAGCAAGCTCATTGGGAGGAAAAGTTCAAAGACAGTAATGCAGAGAACTTTGACATGGAAGAGCACTTCAAGTCTTTCGCTGGTGTTCTGCAGTCGGTTCGTAATCTCATAACATTTTAATGAAGAACAAACGGGGGTAGCGGTTGGTAAGGTGCCGCAGATCTAACAAGAGCAAGCATGTTTGAGAGGGGGTCGTTTTGGCAGTAACTGTTATTTTCGCTGAGGGAAAAATAAAATAAAACGTAAAACTTCTATGAGGTGCTATCGGTTATTTTTGTGAACAATGTTTCATAACGTCCATTATCAATGTTAGTCGTGATATTTCTGACAACGGTATTCAACTTCAACTTTTAGGCTCACGCTTCTGAAGTCACATTTTACCATATGATCAAAAAAGACGGCCTCAAACTGCAAGTGCCCAAATGTTACTTGGCCGAACACTTTGGACCGAATGGTGAAAATGGACTACTTATCATGGAGGATTTGGGAAACATTGCCACGACGAAACCTATCTACGAAACGTTGTCTGTCGAATCAGTCAAAGCTGTAAGTAAGATTCGTACTTTTGTGACGTCAATGTAAGCACCCATCGTCGTTATATAGAGACTAGATTATTTTATCACAATTAATATTCAGCTCAGCATTGAACTGTCTCAATATTGCTTAAATTTTACGCCTGAACATGTGTGAATCGAAAGATGAGCGGTAAAGGCGAGGCAGCCTCGCAGAGATAACATGAGAAAACTCAAACGTTTAACACGATGCGTTAGCGCAGCGCTCTCCGCTAGCACTATGTTATCGTAAGTATAAAATAACACTGTGATTACAGGTGCTGGAAAATCTTGCTGAAGTGCACGCTTACTCCCTACAAAATGATCAGTGGCTATCAAATCCAGACTTAAAGATGACTTTCGGAAAATTTGAAAAGCAGACTAGCAACACTTTGGAGCACATGATACGAAACTCTTTGAATATACTAAAAACGGACCACGCCGCCCTTTTTGATCCCTTGATTGATCGTCTAGTCGAAATTTGCAAGGAAGAATTGGACTTTGATTACACAGACACCATCCACGAGAAGCTCGGTCTTCCACCCGTGATGACTCACTGCGATTTGTGGTCGAACAATATGATGTGGCGGAAGACGGAGGACGGCAAAGGCACTACCGGCGAACTGGCGGCCATCGTCGACTGGCAGGTATTGTTACCAGACGCAAAATAATGCGGCAACTGACCTCATATACGATATTTTCAGCTGGTTCATCCAGGCTGCATTGGCGAAGACTTTGTGAGACTTCTGTGCACTTCAGCAGGAACGGACGTCCGACGAGATCATCTGGAAGAATTATTTCAACATTACCATACATCGCTGAAGGCGAAAATGGGGAAGGAACCGCCATTCACAGTTGCACAGATCATCCATGCATATAAGCATCTATTCCGTTACGGCGCCCTTGTGGTGCTTCCCGGCTTGGAGGGTTTTTCGCAAGCCGACTTGGGTATGATGGGGACAGAAAACGTTGAACAGCACAGGCAAGATGTGATTAATCGCGCCAAGTGTCTGGTCGATGACCTTTACGAAATTGAAGATGAACTCGCTCTGGAAAAAGCTTAGCTTACGCTTACTGGAAGTTCTTGCAAATATAGGATTTATTGTTTTCTTAGATACCTTTTGTAAAATCAATTCCCCGCATGGATTATGTCTAGTCGAGCTTCATACATATATAAATATATATTTATATATATAGTTGCGGCATGGTTAATGCGAAAGAATTTTGAAACAACTTGAACCGATCTGACGGTTGCCGAAGGATTGCGCTGCACTGCACGTACGTTCATGCAGGATTGCATCAAAGATTGCGCTTAATCATTATGTGATAGTACTGTCAAAGAATAAAGAGTTCATCAAAGTATCTGCAAATATTAACATCTAGGCATTAGTCTGCTGAGCGCGATATCGCTCAGCCTCGTTGCTCTTTATTTCTCTACGCGCGACCATTTTCTTATTGGCTGCAAAAGTGGGATCTCGGGGAAGCGCTCGACAGAATTTGACGACCAACAGCTCAAAAGATCGGTCATCGTGGTGCACCTTCGTGAACAGAAGAAATCGAAATAAAACCGATCGTTTTTATCGCCCTTTAATCCCCAGATACGCAAAACTGAATATTCTAGGGTATTGCGCTGCGTATTATTGTCATTTCAATTTTTGATAATAAAACTATTGTATACATGTCGACTTGATGAGCGACCGAGTGCTATCGTAAATAACTAACCCATCGAATCAATGAGACGATACGATATCGTTCACTATTTTTGAATCGGTTTTATTTACCTAGTGTACATGAGAATATCATCAGCCAGCTAAGCTTTATAAATATGAAGAAGCAAAGTTAAAGCGCACGATTATCAAACAAAGACCATTGAGTCGTAAAACATGATCCATAAGCAGCACTGTGCATTCAAAAATAGGATGAGAAGTAAGGACATCGTAGCAATCATATTCAAGAAATTCACGCAGCCAATTTAAATTCTATGCACAGTTGGGGAGAGGACGCATCGCCGGGTATCTTGTAGAAGATCCACTCGTAGGTTTCGATCCCGTAGAACTCCGTCAAGCGAACGTCGTCCGGCGTGATCAATTTACGCAGCGGTTTCTCGAGAGACGTGCACACCATAAGTTGACCGCTGCAGTTTTTTTGATCGTTGCGAAATCTCTGAAATATGGACAAAACTCTAATATGATACTTTCTTATCAGGTAAACGCGTTCAACAGGAATGTATTAAGAATCGGTAAGTCAACGGCTTTCATAAGAGGTAAGAATTTGAAAACAAGAGCAAATATATTAAGTTCCGTCAATATCAACACGGCGGCACGAGTGTTGCCAAACATTGTAAATTTTTTTGGGTGGAACCGTGATCGTATTAGGTTCATACACGACGCAAGAGTGTATCTCTCGTACAGACCACCGACTGCCGTACATCTCAGTAATATACAGTCTGTCGTGCGAGAGAGAAACTCTTCTTTTAGCAGACGAATAGACTGAAATTATTACGAGTTAGAGCTGACTTTGGATTGGCGGTTGCCTATTAGGTAGTTCAGTCTTTCCAACAAGTGATTTAATTAGCTGAGGAATATTTTGAGAAGACTCTTCGGGCAACCTAAAAAAGTTTAAATGTTTTTGCGAGGGACAACTTATCTTAGATTGAATAATGCAAACTGCTTCGGAAGCCGATAGCGTCTCTTTCTATCAATTTACGAACGAAAAATCCAAGAAACGGTTGTAATTCTTGTTGAAAAATGGTGTTTTAGCATAGAAAAACGAGCTCATATCTGCCAACTACAGCGCCTGACTCGATTACTCCTTCCTCGCGAAGAAATTTTGACGATAGATACCATAATCGAGTGAACAATATCGAACGAAAAGAGACGTTCAAACCTGAATGAATCGATAGACGCCACGAGGGGTGATGCGTTCATGATGGAGAACGAGGTGAAAACCATCGATGATGAGGGGAAAGCGATCAAGGGTGAGGTCAGTGAGTCCGCCGGGACAATAAAAGAAGAGCGCTCTGAGACAGCCGTTGGCGATAATGGGCGCGATCAAGGCATCGGTGATGAGGCCACGCTCAAAGTCGGCATATCTGTCGACCGTAAGCGTCTTCAGGCGCGACGAGCAGTGCGAAAACAGCTCCTTCAGTTGTCCTCTCGTCACGTCCCACATGGGGCACTAAAGACAATTTAGACTTATTATATTTATGCCAATAGTGGTACGCGTGCGAAAATAGTTTAATGAGATCAGCATTTTCTTGCAGCTGTGATTGGAAACTGTTTAACATAATGCTATATTATTTAGAAAAATACCATATTCCGTGTTTTAGTGATGATAACATGTGTTAAACAGGAGACTGAAAAAACAGCGTTACAGGGTAAACCGTATTTATTCTAATAGTACGACACTCTCTAATAGTACGACAGTCTCCAATAGTACGACATGGTACGGTCCCTTCGAAAAATAGTACGACTGTCTCTAATAGTACGACATGTCGTACTATTAAAATACTTTTATCTCATTATAAGGGAAACGGATCACGGTAGCGTTGGTGGTGTTGGCGCATAATAGATTAGACGATAAAGAAGGTGATCGAGATTTGCATAGTTGAATGGTCATTGCTATTCAGGAGTGAGGGGAACCAAACTAGGAGAGCTCAGGGGTAAAAAAAGAGCGAAAGAGATTGTCCGTCTTCTTTGATCCTAGATAAGCATAGCCCTTGTCAAAGGGGGAGCCTAACGAGACATAAAATACGTATGCGCGGGGTTACTATCGAATATGTGAAGACTGATAGACATGCGAACGGATCGCGATACCAAGCTGTCGACCTGCGGAGATGAAGTAATCGAAATATAGTACGACAGTCTCTAATAGTACGACAGGGTAGAGAGGGATCGAAAAATAGTACATGTCGTACTGTTAGAATAATTACGGTAATAGTGGTAACATTACATCGTAGAGAGGGGTTGAAATAATAGTGGCACAGTGCCACTATATCCATAGATATGGTAAGTTATGGCGAATGTTGCGCGTCGTGCACTCAAACTGGTCCACAGTAAGCGCGGCCCACATTCCAGAATACACACAATCATCCAGCAACAGGATATCACCATATAGACAAATGGCTCCACGTGATCCAATCAGATTTCGCTCCTGCATAACTCCCCATTAGTTAACGATTTCTACGCCCTGGCGTTTGAAGATTTCACTTAAATACCAGTGCGCCGGTGCAAAGAAAGAAAGCAACCTCAAATAGAATATCCGTCATACAGAGACATTTCTGCTTCGCGAGATGAATCAGGGTATTCACAAAATTCTTCAATTCGAAGCCTTGACCAAAATGCAGCTCGTAGGTCAATCTTTGGTGACGCAGCAACACCGCCAGCGATGGTCCCTTGTCATTCCGACTGCCATCCAGATTCTCGCACATTCCCTCAAAGCTTCCTTAAATGGGTAAATCCATTCACCGCTAACTCTAAATAATGTAACCTATACATCATTTCGGCAACCTTTGACAAGCAACTTAGCGGTAAGTAAATTAACAAATTATTATATGATTCGCAGTCAACATATCATAGGTAGCTGAAAATGATATACGCGTCACGGTTCGCGCTCCGTACCGCATACGACGTCGCGCAAGGTACGTGAACACAACTTCTTGAACTTTTCAGGCTTGATCACGTGAGCGCAAGTCTTCATGTACGGTAGAGCGCGCGAACCATGGCATAAATAATTTATCAATACTATGCATTCCCACTTTAACAACGACACATTTCAATTCAACGAGAACATTTTCCAAATTGAAAAAGATTATTTTCCACGTCAAATCAGTATGGAAAATATCTTTTTTATTGGAAATTGACTAATTTGAATTTAAAAGCGTCCTTAATAAATTGGAAATGGAATATTCAAGTACATGTGGTAGAATAACCCAAGAAAAAAGCACCTGAATAACCGCGGCGGAATTCTACGACATCGAACTCGTCATCCCAGTCGTGATTGAAGGTGAGATACTTGAAGTCTTGCTTGGGCAGGTCGTCGGCGTAATCGCTCAGCAGACGATGAAAACGACGCGAGACAAGATGAAGTTGGGCGTAGTATTCAGGCGACACTTGCGGAAGAATGTGACGAACCAGAATCAAGGGAGGAAGACTCGAAAACACGTCGTTCGGCTGAAAAACGCTACCGTCTCTACTGTATTCCCAGCTCTCCCGCAGGTATTAGGGGTCGGTGTTGATGCTGCTGAGACTCAACTCGGTGCGCTTATTTAGCGATCAATGTCCTAACAACCTAATAATGCAAGAGAGTGGTAGGAATGCTACTGCGAGGTGGGCAAACATAAACCCAGTGACTGATCTAGTGAATCGCAATTGATTAGACTGCACGATGGATAATTTTCATACTTCCACTACAGCATCGAACATACTTAGCGGAGAACTGTATTAATAAGTAGTCGAAAGGAGTGTACAACGTATTGTTTTTAACTACCTATGACAAGCTGCTTAAAGATAATTCAATTATAATAAAATCTGATATGATTTGCAGCCAGCTTGTCATAGGTAACTGACAAAAATTCACTGTAAAGTACTTTCAGCTCGACGTGACAGCAATTCCCAATTTCAAATTTCAAAAGTATAGGCAGCGCTTGCTATACAATTACCAAGGAACCATTTTTAATTCTTACATTTTCGCCTTTTTACATAGACTTTGTAATATGTTACGCGCCTAAAAGACCTATTTAGTGAAACAATATGGGAAACGTGAAAATATTTGAATTCTATAAGCTGAAATTTACCCTAATCCACTTTAATAAGGACATGAGTTTGTCAAAAACTGAGAGCAAAAATCTTACATCGATTGACTCTGAAGGAGTTATCATGGTGGTGCCCTTTCTCTTCACTTTTCTCAGCTTGCCTCTGAGACACTGAGCGCCGATGTTTGTTTTTTCACGCCATGTATTTTTTTCTTCCTCGCTCATCTGCATCCACTCTGCACGCGCCGACTTTCCCACGTTCGTATCGCCGCCAAGTCCATCATAAAACCGACTCCGATTGGCATCGAACCAAATGCTAAATGCCGTCTGATAGGCGTCCACCGGCATTTTCCGTTCACCGCAAAATCAGAGCTAAAAAATGGAAAATTCTTCAATAAATGAACAGGATGCGAGTGTCGACTGCCTCCTCGACTGAATAGAACTCAAATAGATAGGATATCATGAATCTTTAGTGATAACATGTTACGACAGTCATCAAATTCACGTAAATTATAAGCCGCATCTCAACATTTAGGCAAAGCATTTAGGGCACCACGCGTAAACAAAAACAATTACGTCATTCTGGCAGCACGCTGAGCGCGGCAAATTTGAATTAGTCAACTTGTATGGTTCAACGTGATACAGCGCGTTTGTTTCATATTGACGCGTTTTCTGATAAAATCAAGCAGTTGCACAGATTGCGTGGGAAGGCTAAAGGTTCTCATTAGAAATCATTAATTTTTTCCTATTTACTTTCCTGAACTTTTAGCTAGAGAGGGAATAAATATCAAAAATTCAAGCTGATCTATGGTAAATGCGAGAAAGGCACAGAAATGATCTTGAGGAATGAGGTGTCTAGACCAATTTAAATTTTTCTGACTGACGTTTCGTTGCTCCATAAGACTGTTCAACGATTTTGTTTGATTATTTTTGAACAAGTTAGAACTGGTTACGTTTGACATTTCATTCCCTTTGAAGCAAATAGTTGAGAAAAGTGAATAGGAACGATCCATTGTATTTCAAAAATGGACCTCTAGCTTCTTTAGACAAACTTCCTATCGAATGGCATATAGACACGTTAATTTTAGTTCCTTTTTTGTATTCGTCTTACCAAACTTTAATTTCCCGCCAAATTCGACACGAAAATATATTCATAAATTGTGACGCTATTTTCGATAGTCTCGCCCTTAAGTCCCTCAGAATGAAAGTTTCATCGAAATCTGACAACTTTTTCAAACTGTGCCAAGGCTCAAGATGAAAAACTCGATGCTAAGAAACAGTCTGTCTCAAGCATCTTTCCTTTTTCAAAACGTCTGCTACGTTGCTATATGCTAGGGCCTCGGTAGACTTGTTATCTCGCTAATAGTTATTGTGCGCTTCTGGTTCTTGTACCGAAGATACGGTTTCAGATCCGGAAACCGAAGCAGAATCCGTACGGCACATACCTACTGAATATACTACAATCGGAACAGGGACCGATAGTCTTTACCCTCGCTCGCGCTCGCACCCCATTCTTTATTTGATCACAACTGAAAATATGTTACAGCTGTTAAAACAGCTTATGGTCCCTAATTTTGGGGATCTATTTTCATCTCGACGGAGTTCTTGCCATGTTAGGGGATTTAGGCTAAAACGAGGAGGTATGACGGGTCCATTTCTTTTGGCGACGAGGGCCCGGGTGTGTTTTATGAAGATCAGGGACGATATTCCACTAGCGGTAGCAAAGTGGATACGCAAAATGCTTATCAAAATTCGCTATTTCAACTCGTGACACAATTGGCCTACAGAGGTTCCAAGAGCTGGATCGGTTTGGAAAGAGCAAACTCCAGTACGGGGGATTGTTGACGCGCCAACGCACTTAAGCTTACTGCAATGTGACAGGAATGTAAAGTTTGCGTTTTGCTCTTTGCAGTGAACAAAATTCAAACTTTGCGCTGATCGATAACAACTAGTTCTAGTCGAAAAGTATAAAGACGGGTAGTGCTTCCTCGCTCCAATCATATACTACTAGTTCGTCGAACATTTGTTGATCAAGTAACCTAGCTCAACATTTACTGTTCTTTTTGCAGAAGCGCGACCGAAAATGATTGCCTGGACAATTGTTCAGATTGGGGTCTTAGTTTGGGCGATTCAAATGTTATGGAAGTATTATAAGGCCAGCGGTGGAAATAAGTTCGGTCTGCCCGAACCTCCCGGCCCCTACGGTTTGCCCGTGGTCGGATACATGCCATTTCTTGGCTCGAAACCTCATCTGACATTCACCAAGCTATCGCAGAAGTATGGAGATATCTTTCAAGTGCAATTGGGCTCACAAAAGGTGGTTGTGCTAAACTCGCTCGATGTCATCAAGGAAGCGCATATTCAGGTAATAAGTTAAAAATAATCTAGTAACACAAGATTTCAGAAGAGTACGTTTTGCGCCGCAAGCGTAAATAAGTATCGATTGGCAGTAGCATGATCGCTGCTATGAGCTCGGAGGATTTGAAAGCGGCAGTAAAACGATTATTATGTAGCAACACACAGAAAAAGGTATGCCCTATACTCGGAGATTTCCTTACAAATGCAGTAAGAATCTGCACAAAACAATCAAATGAATCGCCTATATTTTACTCAGTCGGTTGCTGTAACGCGTAATTGTATCTGTACTTTGTCGACATCCGCCAAATACGTTCGCACCTAATAACATCGTAGTAATTTTCTATTTGTTTCTCTTCTTAAAATGCACTTTTGTTTGTAAATGATTAATTCAAATGGGTTTAAGGTGCTTTAATCAGTATGTTACGGGGCACGGTCGAACCCGGATATTGTTCTGTGATATCCGTTGATATCGTTCTCGATTCACTCTCGCTAGCCGTTCTGTCAGCAGTCGGCCGGTTCTCTCCGCTGCTCTCTCCCTTTCTTACTCCGCGTCCTTTCCTATTTGTACGACCGCTCCCGTCGGTATAAATTGTTGCTAAAGGCCGGAGCATACTTTTTTAACGCACGCCGCTGCGGCGTGTTGCAAGAAAAAGTACAGTGAAATTCACTTATACCGGTGATTGCGGAACAGGCCAAAATTACCGGTGTAAGCGAAATTTTCTCATTATTGTCTAAATATTGGTACAAAAATAATAGTCTTCTTTAGCGTTATTAAACGTCAGAAAGCGTAGCTAACGTGTGTGTTAGCTAGGGAAGTCAGATAATGAATACTGAAGCAGTGTTTTTAGCATATATGTGTCACTTAAATTGATCATAATTAACCCATTTTCTGATGACAGGTCTGCCGATTCTGTTACCGGTATAAGCGAAATTATTTGTATGAGAAGATATGCTTTGGGACCGGGAAAAATTACCGGTATAAGCGAAACCGTTATAAGTGAGTTCCACTGTATGCTCCGGCCTTCAACTCCAAAACAGTGCAAACGGAAACGAAATTGAAAACCTGATTTACTTAAGTGAGGTAGACTAGCTACATAGTTTGCCTTGTTTAATTAATTTTGAAACCTTTAGCACTGCTAATGAGAGATAGATAGTGTGCTTTCATTGATCAAAATACATATTATATTGAATATAACTTTGAATTTGCAGGACGCATCCTTTGCCGGCCGTCCGAACTCTGCGCCGTTTCAAATCTTCCTGAAATCGTCGTCCAGCAGCTTTTCGTTTCGCACCGGCAATGCTCAATGGAAGCTTCTACGGAAGATCGCGATCAAAGCCCTCGGCATGTTCGCCTCGTCGCGCAACAGTCGATTGGAGGCCGTCGTTGGAGAGGCTAACGAAGAACTGCACGCCGAACTCGAGGTCAGAACAGTTACTCTTAATCACGCGTTATTGTGGATAGAAGGGGAATATTATTGTGACAAGCGCGTACCGTTCAAGGGTAGGGAGAACAGAAAATGTTGCTTGACAAAACTATCTGGACTAACTTGTTTGCCGCTTCGTTGAGACTGAAGACCCCATCTTTCCTTATATGATGATTTTTCCAAAGAATATTTCTAATGTACTTCTCTCTGCGATCGAGAAGAATGCTTCATTGAAATGACTTTAATCTGCTTCAATTGCGCATGGATCGTGTGCAATGAATTAGGGTGAGTACAGTTAATAGGCATTCAGTTTAAGCCATATTTTTGTTCCTTTACTTGCTAGTGTTCATTAAGTATGTAAAGTAGAGCTGCTGAAAGTCGTGAAATAATTCCACTTATTTAGTCTAAACATTTTTGATTTCTGCTGAACGTTTCTCAAATTGCATTGAACATTGTGGAGGCACTTACGCTTTTCTTTATTTTATCTAAACTGAAGAGATGGGTGACTCGTCAAGTAGCTCAGAATGCAAATAGTGTACATGTGTAATTTATTGAAATTTAATTCATTATGCACTTATTTCAGGCATCAAACGGTGAATATTTTGATCCACAACAAAATATCTTCAGTTGCACCGCCAGTGTTATCGGAACCATTTTGTTCGGCCTCGACTTTAGCAACAAGGATACCCTACTCAAGTAAGAGAGTAAGAGTCAAGAGTGCTACAGGACCGCGGTGCTTGTATCAAGACGCGCGAGGGAAAACGATTATTTATAGTTTTGTATCTCAACTAATCAAGCTGTTATCATATCTGCGAGATATCTTGTGCAGCGGGAATCGGATTATTGCAGCAACTCTAGGCAGTCTCTAACTAATCCCTCGCAGAAGACGATGACAATGTTCATCGACGATTGCTTATTTTCAGACCAATTTTGTCAGCTAACCAGAAATTCGCCGATTTTTTCGCTACTGGATCTATCTTGGACTCACTCCCACTGGGATCACTGATTATGCGACATAAAGTAAAGGACTTCGTTAAGGTGAGCAATGAGATTCTTCACTTTCACACTTGTACACAATCTGAGGTGGACGCCAATCGGCGACTGAGAATATGGCAATAAGTTTCTGCACCATTTGAGCGACTTTTATTTTAATTTTTTATGTAATTACGGTAACAAATAAGAATCGACGAAAGTGCGGCATCTATTCCAAATATGTCAATTTAACATGGAACATATCAATGAATGATTTCTGACGGCTGATCCGTAGTAAATACCAGTTCAGTAAAGTTTAAGGCGCATTATTAAATAATTCAACTACCTCCAGTTTGGCATCATGAAAACTTTCAAATTTTCAGAAACCAATACATTATCTAAGAATACATTTATTACTTTCGTTGCAATAGTCCATTAGTGTTCGAAATATGCACGACGACTATGTTTGTGTTTGCTTGGATAATGATGGCTTAGTAATTATACCATACTTTGCCCCCTGTTTCAGAGTCTTGAACCAGTGGTCGCTCTCGTGGATAATCACATTGCAGAACATCTGGTGCATTGCGAAGAGGAAGATGATGTTCGTGACGTCGCTGATGCCGTCGTCCTGGCTGCCAAACAAACGCCCAGCGATCTCAAGCAGCAACTCGGATTAACCGATGACAGAATACGGTAAATTTATACACTTATTTAATATAAATATTAAAAAAACAAATTACATCAGTATGCCGCGATGTTTCGCAAAGATTCTACTTTCAGTTGCATTACACGGGACCTTTTTGGAGCTGGCTTCGCAACCGTAATGGAATCATTTCGGTGGGCAATAAACCTGCTTGCGGCATTCCCTGACGTCCAAGAGAGAGCGCGCAAGGAGCTGGCAGAAGTGTGTGGCGACAGACCGCTTCAGCTCATTGATCGTTCGAATATCCATTACAATGAAGCGGTTAGTATAACATTTTGAGCCAGTTTATCTATTTGCTATGTCAGTGAATGTTCATGCGAAGTCGAGCTGACACAAATTATCTTTTTATGTTTCGAGTTGTCTGCCCATTTTAGTGACAGTTTGCCCCCATCGTCACAAGTAAATGCTATAATTTATTACGCCGTTTTAATATCATTACCCTCTTATGCATAATCACACAGGCGTTGCTGTTGAAACTGATGAGAAGTCTATAATGCAAACACATGAACCAAATTATAAACTGACAATATATACTTGCTCGCTCTTATGCTGTAAATTTCTTTCAGGTACTTCTGGAGACCTTTCGCTTCAGCTCCTTGCTGACGCTCAGCCTGCCTCATTCAACCATGGAAGACACGACTCTGCGCGGTTATTTCATCCCCAAAGGAACGACGATATTCACCAATTTGTTCGCACATCATTACAATCCCCAATACTTTCCCGATCCAGAGTCCTTCACGCCTGATCGTTTCCTGACTGCCGATGGCAAACTCGGTATGAACTTGACTGGCAACTCGCTTATGAATCGCATCGATATTTGGAACAATGCTACCGTTTATTGCAATTCCTAGTTTTTGGGATTTTTATTAAATTTGATTGTTAAACTATTCGAACGAATTTCAGCATAAGATGCTGGTAAGAATAAGAATACAAAACACCGTATTGTCTGTTATTTATTATTGTTACTATCTATCAGCTGTTAACTCCAGGAAGCCCTAACTTTGCGTTTGAGAAACTCTAGACAGAGAGTGTAAACGGAAAATTCATGCAATGAGGAACTGTACATTTGCAGACGCTGACAAAGCCCAGCTGGTGATTCCATTCGGTGTTGGAAAGCGGCGATGCGTCGGCGAAAACCTCGCCCGCCAAGAACTCTCGCTGCTCATCGGTCGACTGCTGCAGCAGTTCGAAATTCGCCAGGACACCAACAATCCTATCAACATTCGCGATGCAATGCCAGGCCTAACCCGCGGTCCCATTCAAACTCCGCTCATATTTAAGAAGATTGCTCTTTAATCGTTAACTATGCAAAAGTGACTGTTCTGACGTATTTTATGTACTGATTATTGCTGTGATTTCATTTTGTGATAATAAAATTAATGTATTGTATGACGACTTAATGAGCAATCGAGTGCTATCGTCGATAACTAGCCCATCTTACGTACATTTGTCCTTCTGTCACAATGCATTGGGTATGATAGCGGCCTCAAGCAACAGAATGCTTTTAGAAGCTAATTTGCAAGGCTGCGCGCAATCTTCTCTTGGCCATTTTAGTGCATTTCTGTTTGGATCTAAAATCAGCATCAATAGAATTTTTCAAATTTTTCTTAAGAAATACCATGCTACAGACTTTCATGATTGCATAATTTGCGTGCTAGTAATCATATTAATCCAATACCATGCTAAATTAAATGCTATGTGGTCGCAATAAGATCGCGCTGTCATGAGTACGCTTCCGGACGCAAAAGAAAGCAAGCACAGTAAACATTTTGCACCACGGGCATAGTGATCAACAGCAAAACGCAAACTTTACACTGATCAGTGATCATCAAAGGGAGATAAAACGTGAATCTTAGCGCCGGGTACAAAACACGGGTCACGAAGTCCATATCACTTTCCCTTTATATACCAGTTCTGAACGTAAATATTGCTCAAAGTGTCGAACTCCTGCCTGCTCTACCTGTTTCTCTCTGCCGCATCGCGATCAGAAATGGTTGCCTGGACAATTGTCCAACTCTTAGTCTTAGTTTGGGCAATTAGGACATTATGGAAGTACTTCACGGCTAACGGTGGAAACAAGCTCGGCTTGCCCGAGCCTCCCGGTCCCTACGGTTTGCCCGTGGTCGGCTACATGCCCTTTCTTGGCTCAAAACCTCATCTGGTATTCGCCAAGCTCTCACAGAAGTATGGAGATATATTTCAAGTGCAACTTGGCACGCAAAAGGTGGTTGTGCTCAACTCACTCGATGTCATCAAGGAAGCATACATTAAGGTACGAAATTTAAAACACGTTCGAAAGGCGAGATTTTAGTAACGTTTTGCTCAATAAGCGTAACTAAGCGTTAATAGCAGTAGCAGGACCCGCTGCTTTGAGCGCGGGAAATTTGAAAGCGGCAGTAAAACAATTATTTTTTTGCAACACACAGCAAATAGCATGCTCCATATGCGCAGGTTACCATTCAAAAGTAAAATTATTATTTTACTCAACCGTTGGCTGTAATGCAAACTTTATCTGTTCTTTGTCAACGTACGCCAAATAAGTCCGCAATTATCTTTTCCGGCATCCTAATTATTTTGTATTTTTTCGCTTCTCAAGCTGTCCTTTTGTTTCCAGATGATGAATTCAAACGTACGAGGTAAGCTAATCAGCACAAAAGGAAAAGAAGTAATTTCCTCTGTTAGCGAGGTAAAATTAGTTACAAAGTTTACCTTATTAACATAATTTTTAAACTCCAAACACTGGTAATGAGAGATAGATAGTGTGCTTTCATTGATCAAAACATTATGTTGAGTATAACTTTGAATTCGTAGGATGCATCTTTTGCCGGCCGTCCGAACTCTGCGCCGTTTCAAATCTTCCTGAAATCGTCGTCCAGCAGCTTTTCGTTTCGCACCGGCAATGCTCAATGGAAGCTTCTACGGAAGATCGCGATCAAAGCCCTCGGCATGTTCGCCTCGTCGCGCAACAGTCGATTGGAGGCCGTCGTTGGAGAGGCTAACGAAGAACTGCACGCCGAACTCGAGGTCAGAACAGTTACTCTTAATCACGCGTTATTGTGGATAGAAGGGGAATATTATTGTGACAAGCGCGTACCGTTCAAGGGTAGGGAGAACAGAAAATGTTGCTTGACAAAACTATCTGGACTAACTTGTTTGCCGCTTCGTTGAGACTGAAGACCCCATCTTTCCTTATATGATGATTTTTCCAAAGAATATTTCTAATGTACTTCTCTCTGCGATCGAGAAGAATGCTTCATTGAAATGACTTTAATCTGCTTCAATTGCGCATGGATCGTGTGCAATAAATTAGGGTGAGTACAGTTAATAGGCATTCAGTTAAAGCCATATTTTTGATCCTCTACTTGTTAGGGTTCACCTAGCATGCAAAGTAGAGTTGATGGAAGTCAAAAATGACTCAACTTATTTTGTCTAAACGTTTC
This sequence comes from Plectus sambesii, assembly GCA_002796945.1. Classification (NCBI taxonomy): domain Eukaryota; kingdom Metazoa; phylum Nematoda; class Chromadorea; order Plectida; family Plectidae; genus Plectus; species Plectus sambesii. The sequence goes on along the minus strand of NIUQ01000920.1, from coordinate 2,264 downwards.
TGAAACTGCATTGGACTTCGTGGAGAGGCTTCAGCATTTCTTTATCTCTACTGAATAGAAGAGATGGGTGACTGGTCAAGTAGCTCAGAATGCAAATAGTGTACATGTGTAATTTATTGTAATTTAATTTATTATTCACTTATTTCAGGCATCCAACGGTGAATATTTTGATCCACAACAAAATATCTTCAGTTGTACCGCCGGTATTATTGGAACCATTTTGTTCGGCCTCGACTTTAGCAACAAGGATACCCTACTCAAGTAAGAGAGTAAGAGTCAAGAGTGCTACAGGACCGCGGTGCTTGTATCAAGACGCGCGAGGGAAAACGATTATTTATAGTTTTGTATCTCAACTAATCAAGCTGTTATCATATCTGCGAGATATCTTGTGCAGCGGGAATCGGATTATTGCAGCAACTCTCGGCACTCTCTAACTGATCTTTCACCGAAGCCGATGACGACAATCAACACCGGTTGCTTATTTTCAGACCAATTTTGTCGGTTAGCCAGAAGTTCTCCGATTTTTTCGCTGCTGGATCCATCTTGGACTCACTCCCGTTGGGACCGCTAATCATGCGACATAAAGTAAAGGACTTCGTTAAGGTGAGCACTGAGATTATTCTCTTTTATACTTGCAAGCAGTCTGAGGTGGGCAACAATCGGCGATTGAGAATATGGCAATAAGTTTCTGCACCATCTTCGCTATTTTGGATTCAAATTTTTCATGTAATTACACGTGCTAATTAAAATCGATGAAAGCGAGGAATTTTTTCAAAATATATCCGTTAAACATACATAAAACATATCAGCGAATGATTTTGACCGTTGATTCGAATTAAATAGTTGTGGTTCAGTAAAGTTTAAGGCGCACTTTAAAAAAATTGAAGTGTCTCCTCTTTGGCACCATGAAAGCTTTAAAATTTTCAGAAGCCAATACATTCTCTAAGAATGCATTGATTAATTTATTCCAGTAATCCATAAGTGTTCGAAATATGCACGACGACTATTACATTCGAACCCGCATCATTGCACCCCGGATCATTGCAGCTTTTGGCTGACTCCGATTATCTACTTTTGTACTATTCGGAACCCGCATCATTGCATGACCCGCATTATTGCAGCTTTTGGCTGGTTCCCGCGAAGCTGCAATGATGCGGGTTCGACTGTACTGTATTTGGTTGAACGATCGCTAAGCAATTATACGATAATTCTCCTTCTGTTTCAGAGTCTTAAACCAGTGGACGTTCTCGTGGATAGGCACATTGCAGAACATCTGGTGCATTGCGAAGAGGAAGATGATGTTCGTGACGTCGCTGATGCCGTCGTCCTGGCTGCCAAACAAACGCCCAGCGATCTCAAGCAGCAACTCGGATTAACCGATGACAGAATACGGTAAATTTATACACTTATTTAATATAAATATTAAAAAACAACAAATCACATCAGTATACCGTGCTGATTTGCCAAGATTCTACTTTCAGTTGCATTACACGGGACCTTTTTGGAGCTGGCTTCGCAACCGTAATGGAATCATTTCGGTGGGCAATTAACCTGCTTGCGGCATTCCCTGACGTCCAGGAGAGAGCGCGCAGGGAGCTGGCAGAAGTGTGTGGCGACAGACCGCTCTGCCTAGCCGATCGCTCGGACATCCATTACAATGAAGCGGTTAGTACAACACTAAAAATATATATTGACTGAATTCATCACCTCACACGTTCTGTGCCAAGTCGAACTGACACAAAATATCTTTTTTAGTTCAGAGTTGTCTGCCCATTCTACAGGGTGCGGCATGAGTTCTGATACAACTCGTTTATTGCTATAACTTTGATACTATGGCACCAAATCACTCTGATTTTTCGACCTAAATCTAACAGACACTTTTGCTTGATCTCGCAAAAGGTAATTGAAAACGATAGCTTCTGTCAGCATTGTCATGGTTTTGATCGTTAATATGTTAATAGGCTATATAAAGACTTTTTGGACACGCATATTTAATAAAGTAGAACATAGAACTTTTAAGAAATGACGGATTCTCTTTAGCTTTCAGAGTATAATAGTTAAAGATCCCCTCCTTCAAATGAGCTATAGATCCTCACTTAAATTACACTATCTATTGAATATGAGTCGACTGAATCGAATCATCGAAATCGAAAACTGAGAACAAGTGTCGCCGCGATTAGCAACAGAGACGGTGTTTATTTGTTGGTGGTTCAGTGGTGGTGTTTTTCTCTTTGTTTCTTGTGCGGAAAAGACAGGTGCCACAG
>NIUQ01000919.1:0-37714 GCA_002796945.1 Plectus sambesii | reverse complement strand
AATACATTCTATAGCAAATGATTACGATTCATTTAGACTACGACGTGCGCAATCGGCGCACCAGCTATTCTACACCTACGGACAATATAGGCGTGAATTAAATTGTGATTAGTGGTATGCGCTTCAAGTTCTCTAATTCCCTGTTCTTATCAGGCTTAATGCCAGCTGTAAATAATGATAAGCGTTTGTATTGCGGTCGCGTGATCAACGCCCATCTTACTCCATTCTTCGTTTAAGACACGTAAGACGCATTGGATTGTTGGAAAACTGCTTTGCGCAAAGCTTTGGTGGGAATCGCTGCGATAGTTTAAAATTTTGAATGTGTTACTGAAATGGACGAGAGCCATTAAAAATTAAAAATAAAGCGATTAAACACCTCCGTTTTCCAGAAAGAAGGATGAATATACATATGATGCGTAATAAGGCTTTATCCACGCTCACAGGCGCACGCGTAAGAATGTCTGCCCAACTTAAACGATGAATAAACTCTTTCCTTTATTCTTCACGCATTGATATTAAACAGATCATCAGTCTGATATTAATCTCTGCAGGTAAGGAGGTACGGTTGGGACGAGGAGCATTATGAATCGATTGGAACTGTCGAATATCGTGATATGACAAGGTGCCCACCGCGGTAACTTAATTGCCCCCTTAGTGTTAATATGTAGCAAGCTATCGAACTCGAATTAGTTGCGCTCTTCAAATATCCAGTTTCAAATTCCAGTGATAAATGTAATCCCCTATCAGTTATTCTAAATCCTGCTCTTGATTTTGTTTTCAATCAATATTGTAAATGTTTCGCAGATAAATTCAACAGCTGAACAGAGTGCATATCTCTTAAGCATTAATTACGTTTATTTTATTTCAAAGATAATTAAGTTATAAAAATTGGTTATCGCTTATCTCATTTTCAACTGCTCTTCGTCAATGTATCATTTGAGCTTCAAAGTTTAGGAAGGGTGTGATCGCAATTCTTTTGCAAAAGCGCGATTTCATGCGCATTCGAGCGCAGTACGGTCAAAAAAGAGTTCTTGACTAGGACTTCTCTCAAATTATTTCAGATAAATGAACGAACCATAACTCTGACGCGCTGAAGAAAACTGAGCTATCTCTTGCCACAGCGAAACATTTATTAATCTTTCTTAAAATAAACCAACAGATTAGGAAGAATAAGTGCATATCAACATGCACGTTTTAGCACGATCAATACTATGTGAGAACACTGGTTTGAAATGCGACACATGATGAATCACTAATAATGAATGATATCGATTGATTTTATAGCGTTTCATTTTCAAATCGTATGCCCGGCGGCGTTCATCGTTTCTGCAAATATAAATTTTAGAACTCGCTAATATCGATTAATTTACCGACTTGCAGCTACTCTTAATTTCGCAAAAGGAAAACTAGGCTAACTGATTCTTTTCCTAAAATATACAACATATTATGAAATTAAGTACAGAGAGATGCGTTGGTGTTACGTCAAGTTTTAATAGTTGTACTAGCGTTGTCAGTATTCGATCAGTGATATATTACTGAAAGTACCGATGAATACATGGGCTGATCCTTGGCATTTGAAGAATCCATCAAATTTTCTCAGCTCGACGGAATTACTGTTATATTCGGTCGAACAAAGCGTTGTTTAAATAAATGACTCTTCAATAAATTTTTAACATTAAAACTCTGTCCAATAAAAGCTTCTTTTGAGTGAAACTGCTCAAACTGAGGCCATTGACTTTTCAGAACATAAATGACAATTCTAGCTAAAGTTCTGAAATATTTCAGGAAGTTGATGAACAAATTTAGCGGAAATTATAATATTCCAAATTTGCAAACGAATTGACTTACAAAGGCCAGGAGGTTGACAGGTAAGAGCTCTCATGTAGTTGACAACAGCTGGCTCGAGTAGCGTGACGACATTCGAGTTGTTGTCGTAATCCTCATACAGTGGATAGGCATTGGATGATCCGAGGATAGTACTCCAAATAGTCAAATTTGAATTTGGCAGCTTATTTACGCCGTACAACTTCGGGGAAACCGACTGTAGCATTCTTGAAACAACGTTAATATCGAGGGTCGGATCCGAAAACTCGTTGAGGCTGAAACGATGGCAACAATAGTTAATTACTTTTCGGCACAAGTCCTGAATTTCGCTCTATTTGCAAAATTGTAACTCTGCAATACAGCTTGAGTATATTCGAAATTTTCTCGTCACTTATAAAGCGTAGAGGGACACCGTAGCACTAAGTGAGATTTACAAAAATATAATATCCATGTTGACAAGGACAGTTTTGACATTAAATGACTTAAGAAACTTTCTCACTGAAATGAAGAGTATCCTATTTGATGAAGAAAGTCCTTCTCAAAATGGAAACGGTGCTCTATAACCACTGTCACCATAAGCAAACAAGATTAAAGCCGTATATCAATATGGCCGATCCCCTGCTACATTTCAATACATCGTTATCTTGAGGTTAAAAACGATAATAAAGTTTCGTATTGGCGAATACGGTCCACTACTGTGAAAACAGGCCGCTGCAATATGCATCACTTACGTTCGTCACTTGACACTTGTAACATTACAAATGAAGTTCAAAATAACTTACTACGTCTGAGCAAATATCACAGTCGACCCTTGGAAATTATGATTTCGTTGCTTTGCTGCCGCAATCATTTGGTAAGTCGTGTAAATGCCCCTAGAATGATGGCAAATCAAATTACGACTACAGACAGGGGCCGATTTCATTAAATAAATCTGGATGTAATATATATAAATGTAACAACATTATACATTTGTATTAGTTTCATGAAACTGGTCAGAGGGGGTTGCTCATTAAACGCCAGCCGCTGAGATTCAATTAAGCGTCTCCTCCCCTAATTCATAATCCAGTTCCATCTAGTGCTCATCGAAGAATATCCTTAACCAAGTGAGCTGTTCTCAGAAATAGTCAACCCAATCCGTGTACAAAGCCCAAAGGTCCCTCAGTATAAATTTTTTGAATGTCAGCACTCGCCTATTCCAGTCCCCAAAGTTGTAAACTCATCTCGGGAGGAGTGCACCTCCTTACTTCTTCCACGCCCACTTGTGTCATAATGTCTAGTTCAAATATGCTGCTGTATTACTGCGCAGCTAGGTCATTTTGAATTTTTTGCTAACGTGTGGCGCTTGATACCCTTTAAAACCATGGTTTGTGCGGACAATCTTCTCTTGGACATATCAAACTAGTAAGGCGATGTGAATCTATCTTTTTCAATGGCTGTTTCATGAATCGGTTCTCAAAGAGGAGCGAACCTCAGGAGCCGAAAAACTGATATAGTACATATAAAACTCCAACTTGCTTTTCCGCTATTCCTCTGTTATAGCGACTGCTAGTTACCTACGTAGAAATTTCGGAATGGCCTTGGAAGAACGGATAGTAAGGAGAGGTGTTGTCCTGTATTCCTTTAGCGAAATCCATCAAAAAAGATTGCCAGTCGGAATAGGTACGATCTTGTCCAAAGATCCGGTGAACAAAAGTTTTATCAATGCTGGAGAAAGTAACGAGAGCAAATTGTATCAGATTATCTGCTGCATGGACTGCGTCCGATATAACGAGAACATCTTGCAAACTCTAAAAAAAATATACATTTTATTCTTCCTACATTCATTTACAAAAACATTGCTACTAGCTTTATTTTCCTCTACTGTTTACATGATCATAACTCGGCTACCAAATGGCCAATCAAGATGAGTTTTACGAGCTAAAACAGAGCGATTCTATCTCTAAAAAGCCATAGAAATTTCAAAGGACACCGTTCGTTTCGAGGTTAACTTATTCATGAAGGACACTCATGCGCATCACATTTGCTTCGTGTGAAAGGTGTGAATGACCCCAAAAACTTCAATCGAGGTTCAACTTCAAGTCAATCAAGTTTTGAGTTTTCGGCCAATTAGCTTTCACTGTATCAATTACGTTCGTAGCCGCTTCTAGTTTTCGCAGGTGATCAAAATTAGTCGCCCTCGCTGACTGCAAAGAAGCAGGCTACCTTCAGCCGTGCTTAACTAACGATTCTTATTGAATATTTTGACTTTAACAAGTTGATGTTCTATGCTAAGAATTGAATAATGTCCAAAATCATAAGGAAAAACTGCATATGCTCTCCTTCTCAGAAAAAGAAAAAAAGAGACAGTAACTATCGTAGTTGAATAATAACATTGTATAAACACTAAAAAGTCTACGACCAACCTTAACAATTTCGTTCATTGATACAACTTCACTTGTTTCGACGAGGAATGCCACGCCTTTGCATGCTGCAACATCAAAATAATTGGATGGAGCAAGAATAGAAAAATCTGTCAAATACTGCAGTTTCAACTTAAAACCTAGCAAAATTAGATTTGAAAAAAGACTCGTGTAATAAAATTTACAAAATGAATAATTTTAATACTTAAATGATTTCCATTTAAGCAAATTAAGAGGAAACAATAATTCAGATACCAGGTAAAGATGTAGAGGTTAGTAATGCAAATTTCATAATTGCTCACGTATTGCAGGACAGGGGAACAGCGCATAAACTTTTTGCACGACTTCTAGCGCAAACGCATCATCCAGAGAATCGACTGGAATGCTGGGGAAGACGAGATTTGGATCACCGCTGATATCATCTAATTCTTTCTCATCGATTGGCTCGAAGACACCGTTGGTACCATTCACGCCAATTGATATGATAGTGACCCCATCTTGAATGCGAAGCTTGATGGCCTGGGCCGTTGGATCAACGGTTCCCTCTGAATGGCTAAAAAAAAGGAAAAATCTTTCAGTATGCTGGTCAAAGATGCAATCATAGCTATTTTAGAGGGTAGATCAGCGCTGACTGACTCCAATTATAAGAATTTATCAACTCTTGTTATAGGAAGCAGATTATTGTTAGTGAGAAAAGTGCGCTTTTTCTATAACTAGTGGGAAACTTCAAATGTTTCCTTACAGAACAAATGAATTCTTAAAAACTTTCAGTTCATTGCAACATTTATAGAGAAAGAGCAGAATGAAGTCAAGCGAAATAAAACTTAGCTGTTCTGTTTGCAGTGTTTTTGATTTAAAAAGAGTTTTACTATCGTAACACAAGTCCGTTTCCAGCTATATGTCACTGGTAGTGGATCCCGCCCAATCGATTGCACTACAACTCAGGTATCAAAATTACGCAACAAATAGATGATTTAGAAAGGACCTACTTTGCTCAGCTGTTAGATCAAAAAGAGATCTATGATCAAGCTCACTGCCACTAGATCGAAGCCGCCGCTCTCGAATCAAAAAATGGTACGCACACTTGCAATATCTATCCAAATAACCGACTCTTTTACGAGACTGCAAAAATTATTAATTCAAATATGTGCTTACTGTCCATCGGTAATCAGGATAATGACGCGTGGAACACTTTGACGGCTGCCGTAACTTGAGTTAGTGAAAAACGTTTCGGCCAACAATAATGCGCTGAAAGAAGTTATCAGATATGACACGATAAAATTGATGCATGTGTCAACGTGTCTATTCTCTCTCATGGCTATTATTAATGTTCTACTTAATTAATTTGCAAGTAATATAGCAATACTGATTTTGCATAAGAGGGACATATTTATTTAACAAGTGTAAATGTGAAAATGCAGTTTTATTCTTGCATTTCGCATTTACTTTAGTTTTATGAAAATAGCCGTTGGTAGCAATCGATGAAATCCTTTCATATTTCGATGTCAAATCATTGGAATTTAACGATTTTTCAGAATACGATATGAAACGAAAATATTATAAAAAGGATTTCTCTGGTCCCAATTGTTCATCAGATTCAGCCATATTCAATAGCTTTTAGCTGTAGCTGGTTTTTCTACATTACGTTTTTTACGAGGATGAGATAAGCCAAATATCAAAATGAGCGGTTATTTGGCATATCTGGAAAAAGGAGAAAAGCCAGCTCTAATTGAGGATAAACTGGAAATTTCTTTTGAGATATTACTTCTATTTCAGAACGTAGTCTATAACTAGGTTATGCATTCAGCTATTCACAAATATTATGCAACTATTTTTAATTAATTTTGGTTCTACCTTATACTTACTTTTTATCAACGTTCCACATAGGTTCAATCAAAATTTTTCTGTCAACGTACTCGTTAGTATTTGTTTTTCCAAGGTTGTAACTGGTGCCATCGACTGTACTGGAAAATACTTCGTAGCTAGTCGCTTCGTTAAATGTGATGATTGGCTCTGCATAATCTCCGAATTTTATGGCAGAGAACTTGGTGCAATCGCTGCCGTCAGGATTACCAGCGCCGCAAAATGTATACAGGCTGGCAATTTTCGAAGCAAAGTCGGTAATCTGCAATCGTTAATTGTTATACAGCATTAAAAGGGACTAAACCTGACAAATTTCTCGATTTTAACCCGAAAAATCGCCTTAAAATATGCACAGGAATAGTGCGCGTATTGTTCTGCATTTTAAGGAAGCGGTTTAGGGGTTTCACTATACTGTCTCTGCATTCCGGATATCTGAATTAGGTCACGCCTCGAAATTACTATGGTTGGTGGTGGAAGCCCTGTTTATATACAAGGTCAATTCAATGAAAGCGTAACATGGTTTAGCAGTCCATGTGAATAATTTAGCACTCGAACGACTTTCAATATTCATCGCAAATGACGCTGTCAAATTTCACAGAGTGCATAAATGATAAATACCTTAAAGCGTACATATGCAAAAATGGCAAAGTTCTAAGATACTATCGTTCTTAATCACTACTCTGATGCGGATGGAGTCAACACGTTTCCTTTTTAGAGCGAAAAGTTAAATTTCAAAACACTCTTAAACCAAGCACTAACAGCCACTACCGGGATGAAATCGGAACGATATTGGTAAGGTCTTATCGTGAAACAACAATAATATTGAGTCGATATGTGCAATCAATGACTTGATAAGCTCAGGTTCTCGTATCTTAGATCATTTAAAGAAAGATTTACGAAATACCTGTCTGAAGTGCGGCTCCGTGATACTCTCGGACTCGTCAAGCAAAAACAAAATATCGAGCACTTGGCACCGAGTAGCTGAAAAATTGCATTGCGATAATTAATTTCGTTTCCAAAAAGTACTTAGAATGAATAGTGTCAGTAAAAAATTAAAATTAAATTTATTCTCGCCTTATTTACCAAGTTCTTCATAACTATCGTATCGGTCGCTATTTTTAGCAATCGATCGTCTAAAAAAATTAACAATTATCAAAGTGAAGGCAAGTCTGCAAGTCGAAATTGGTGCCGTAAAAGGCAGTGCACACATATAGTAGTGGTCAGAACTTACGCGCCACCAACAGAAACGTTTTCTGATTAGTATTAAATGCAGGAAGTGATTATTATAATCTTCAGATTGCATTACTTTTTTATTGTACGACTTATCTGTTGTTTTCATCTATTATCCTTTCTCATGTGTTCTATCAGCCATTTATTTTTTGATTAACATATCGTATCTTCTGGCAATTCAGTGCTATTCGTCACAATTAGGCAAAGGTGTTAAAATGACTAGATGTACTCTGCGCTGGCCAAGGAAGGTTAAAGGTAAGCGGGGTGTTAGTTCCGGACATCCAAATATAAACCAGAATTTGTTATTAGTATAAATGCATTATATCTGTTAATAAAAAGACTTTTAGGGACAATCTCGGTTTAGTCCTGGCATTTTTCTCAAAAATATTTCATGCTGACCAGGGTTTGGTCCTTGCGTCGTAGATGGCTGAACATAAGACGTTGTAGTTGCCGCGTATGGTGTTGTCGGCGGGCTTGTCGTGGTGCATGGGTGCGGATCTGAAATATTTAATTGCAGTCTTAGCTATAAAAATTTTACGTTATATTTCGATGATATAACTACTGCTTTAACCTATGATAATTTACTGCCTAGCTTCAAAATGATTCTTTCTGTATAATATGAGCACTGTATTCGGGAAAAGACCTCTGAATTATCGCAACAGAAACCTGAAAGGTTTGGGTTAGAGTTGGCGTTACTGACGGTTGGCAGGTCATCGAGTGCGGTACATGTTGAATAAAAAATAACAGCAATTATACGCTTTGCTCTTTGGAAGAGCTTCACCTCTACTAAATAAAAGCGCAAAAGAAACATATTCATATCAATTCAACCATTAGCTTTCTTTCCTGCATATTATATTATGAAAAGTTAAACAACTACGTGGGGCAAATCAAACCTCTTGACTACTGAGAACTAATCTGAAATAAGAATTATCAACATTCCAAGTGAAAAGACGACAATGAAGAGCTTTGTTTCAGATTTCCTCTTTGTTTTATTCCCTTATCAGTCTCTTCATATACAAGACTTAGCTACTTGTGTAAAAATTTAGAGAAAATATCACTTATCCCCTTATCAGTTCTTATATCAATAAACATTTTAAATGATAATATAAGTGCATACAATCATTTTCGCAAATGAAGCAGAATTCGTCGCCACAATCATTTGTATTCCAAACACCAGACGATCGGGAATCTGCCGCAACGCAAAGCTTGTCCGAACTCAAAATCGGTTGGCCTAATAAGAACACACTTTTTACATTTGAGGTTGAAAGAATGTTATATTTATTACCGGGTTTCCAATGTGTGAACGAAAATGGCGTGCAATCAGTCCAAGTAAATACACCGTTTTGCGCTATATCATCCGCTCCGATCCACATGTTGTCGCACACCGAAGAGGCCTGCGTCTCCGATACGATTGCTGAATAATTTCAGTGAGTTATATATCTATCAATGATTTGTTTATTGTTTATATTTTGAACTCAAATACAATTCATAAGCGTGTTTTTTGAAATTTGGTTACAATTGAGACTCGAACTTAGGATTTTAGGTTGATGTAGATTGATGACTACGAAAACTTTTAAGGTTACCGTTAAAGTCGCCCTTACCATTCACATTTGCTTGCTCGAAAGCAGAACTTATTGAAGTAAGATGACCGTTTGCAGTAGCTGATTTGCAGTAGTTTTCGGCATCGAACCAGTTTGTTTTTTTATTTGTCACAATCAAGTAACATTTGTTGGGAATTACATCCGATGGTCGCCATCCATTCGGGCATTGCGCGGAAGAAGAAAAAATCGTTCCAATGAGGAGAAATATGGTAAAGTAAAACATTTTCTCTATATTCCCGTGTAATCTTACCACATGTAGACCTGAAATAAAAGAACTGAAGTTAAAAATCTCTTAACTTCATCGTTAAACATATTACGAGCTAACGTAATGTTGCTGCCAAGAAAACGCTGCCACAGTCTAGAGAAGTGCTGCAAACATATAAATACTGTTTCCATCAGAAATTTTACCTTATTAGAATCTGTGACGCAAATTTTATTAAAAAATTAGCTTGCGTATACTACAAGTACAAAAATTCAATTTCGAAACGGTTTCCGTAAAAGTTGAATATGATGAACTAACTAATCTGTCCATTGAAACTAGCATCCCGAAACATTTTCGTCATATTTTTGTGACGAATAGGTATATGTTTTCCTGCAAGTCGATAAGATGCAGCATATGTGCCTACAGGAGGGCAAGAAAGAAACAGGAGGAAACCAGACATTTCTACAACCCTTGTAAGTAAGCAACCGCAGTAGTTTTTCGAATAGAGCCGAGATGGATAAGTCACATAGTATTAGTGCACTGCAACAGAGTCTACGATAAACGACAAAGCTTTCTACAAACTATGTAACTTCAATACTCGGCGCATTAATTTCTGTAGCGGCTGATATAGCATTACTTAAACTGCGACGTGCACAATCAGTGCAGCTGCTATTCAAACATGTATACTTACGAACGCAATGGGCGTGAATTTTATCGTGATACGTGGCATGTGTGTCCACCTAAATTTCTCAAATTACCTCTTTTATCAGGCTTATTGCAAGCTACCGACAGTGATGCACTTCTGAATTGCGGTAACGTTATCAACGCCCATCTTACTTCATTCTTTGTTTAAGACACGTAAGACGCAATGAGCCGCTGTAAAACTATTTGCTCAGCAGAGATCTTTGCCAGTGAACAAAATAATGAGTGACATTTAAAGAAACCTTGGCTGATTTCAAATACTGAATGGAATTGTATTAAGGCCGTTATGAATATAATGACTGGGTCAAATGCCCAATTTTCCAGCGCGAAAGGAGAATATCACCTTAACCATGTGCACAGACGCGTAGATACGTTTCGACCCTTTGCTCAGACATTGACATGAAAGTACAAGTAGTAGTCATATAGCAATACAAGCTCATGTCATCTTTATTAATTTGAATTCAAACGTGACGAAAGGAACTTTGCATTTGCGCCAATGTTGTCGAGCGCATGATGTTCTTTGTTTTTAAGGTGATCTGATATTTTATTTCCTTCTCAGATATTCAACGGATGGTTACGCACTACAAGCCCCAAACTTGAAATGCTGACACCTTTAGTAATATAAAGAATCACCTTTAATGTTAGCAGACATCCTGTATTCTTGATTGTTTTGTTCGCAAAATTTATGTTAGTGAAATAATCTGAACATCCATTGATTGTTCTCTTCACACTATCAGTTCTTTTAGAGTTTTTTGGACGAAAACCTAGAGGACAGAAGAGAGTCTGCTCTGTTCCCTGTTAGCCGAGCGAATATTTCTGAACTGGGACTCAGGCGATCAGCAAAATATGGTCGTATCGTAAAACCCTCATCATTGCAACTTCGCCGGACTATCCAAAAACTGCAGTGATCTGTGGTGCAATGATGCAAGCTTGCATACAATGCAAAAGTCGTGTAACGATCCGGGATACGATGATACATATTTGATTGTACTGGCCTATAACAGCCCACTCGTAATGAAGCGAAAAAATTTGTTACTTTCAGATTCTAGCTGGACAGGTCGTCGCACTTTACAAAATGTCACTAGGACGAAATGTATATTATTTAAATAGAATTGGTGCTCGCAGAAATCTAAGTGAAAACGAAAAGTTGTTTATGTGACTAATACTGCACAGGCACAGTTTTTATGAAATGCATAAGAGAATTTTTGGCAGAGATCACTAATTTTTTTCCAAATAAGATTGTTCGACTATCACAACACAGTCGATGACCACCCTTTGCCCCTCCAATACATTCGTCACAGCTGACATAATCGTACGTGAGAGAAACGTTGATGGTGAGAAAGAGCAGATGTTGATAAACTTTGACGTTCACAGCCGTGATCTTCGGTGTGCAGGACTGTATCGCAATGTAAAGCATCGCTCTTTCACTTTCTTTAAACGTCAACAGCTTCGTTCGTAGGCTCTACGGGTTTAACGATCAAGATCAATCAGACAATGAAGTTAGTTACCATTTCCCTATTTCCTTTAATAGTTTAATATTTACAATGATAAAGTTGTAACGCTTAATTCAGATCTTTATCTTTTTGAAACGTTAAGTGTGCCAATAGTAAAGCAGAAGTTTGCTTTTTGAAGGCTGAGAAGGTATGTCAAAGTGCTGCGCTTCTTCTGGACGCACCAGTTGGCCCCTTGATTTTACGTGCAGTTGATCCCTTTGCAGTATATTTCATAAAACTATCTCAACACTCAGTACTTAACTCGAAAAAATTCGGTTTCATATAAGGATTCAACCATTGAATGTCATCAATTGAATTTTTTGACTTTTATAAAACAGAAAAATGAGAAACTGAATGATGACAGTGAAACTTGAGTATTGAGTGTTGCGGTAATGCCATGAAACAGAACCCAGTCAGTCAAATCTACGCAAGCCACAGCGCACTCACTTAAGTTGAGGAGATCTTTCATGAACTAACATCGGTAAATTTCTGATGAGATTGCATTGTTGATCTCTAATATGCAAGCTAATCTTCCCATAACTCTTACTCTGTCTCATTTCAGACTGCTAACATATTTGGCTGTCGTGTTGGCGCATGTCTCATTGGCTCGCGCCGCAGTCGGCTGGGATGGTATTCAGGCGGTCAGCGTGTCTGGATTTGAGTGTCTGAAGACCCACGGATACAGTTTCTTCATCGCGCGCGTCTGGACGAGTGTTGGCAACTACGATCTTGGCGGAATGCAGAATATCAAAAACGCACGAGCCGGTCAGCTTCACTAACTATTCTTGCCATCTTACAGTTTGGTGAAGCACCAAAGTCCAATTGTTTTTTACAATTCAATAAAACGTCCGAATCTCCCAAAAGATTGCATGGTCTATTTAATAGTGAACAGTTGATGAAGATAAGCAGTATTATAACCTGTCATAGTATATTAAAACTATATAAACTTACGACACATGAAGCATCAATCACCAATCAGATAAATATCACAGTTCAGCGGACACTGATAAACGCCATTTCTAATTTAATTAGAACGCTTTTCCCAATCAAAGCGGACATTTTCCATGTTGATTTGATATGGATAATGTCCCTATTGTTTAGGGAAGTGTCCTTATCGAAGTGAAAAAGGTATAATACAAAAGTTTAATCGCTATTTTAAGCGGGCTGGACAAATGTCGACGGGTACATCTTCCCCTGCCTATCTTCCGGTTGCGCCCACGCAGCCAATCAGGTTGAGGCGACCATCAACAAGCTTCATTCCGAAGGGGCGAAAATTGGAACGCTCTGGCTCGACATTGAACGCCTTCATTGGCCCGCTAGTCAATCGTCCAACCAGCAATTCATCCGCGACATGGTCCATCAGGCGCAGGTCGGCAATATTCACATAGATTGAAAGTACCTTATAAACGAGTTTGTTAAGCATCCTTCTTTTTGCGCAAGCTCGCGTTATGCTCCGAGTTATTGTCCCGCTAATAAGTACTGCAGAAAAATAGCGCGGCGTGGATATTTTGTAAAACGTATTTGCAAGTTTAAACGATAGTTTTATGGCATAGTGAACATTTCCATCGCATTTTACAGAAAATATGCTAAAAGCAATAAATAGTGCGTCATACGCAATAACTCGAGAACCATTTCAAATATAGCATATAAACTTGCCATTCCACAGGGCGGCGCTACTATGACGAAGTAACCGATTCTTTGTTAGTTTTTGGCGCTCTACGGACTAGAAGCACGTACTTGCGCATGTACGCAAACACGTTCCGCTTTCAGAGCATGGGCGTGGCGGTTGGCATCTATTCAAACTACTACAACTGGGAGGCGATCGTTGGTCTGAGCTTCTCAGAGTTTTCTCATCTGCCACTGTGGTGGGCTACCTACTTCAACGACCACCATCAGGGTTTCGAGGGATATACTCCATTCGGTGGGTGGAAGCAGCCCACTATCCACCAGTACGAGGGAACGACGGCCGGCCCGTGCGGCGTCAGCATGGACCTCAACTGGCGTCCGTAATTAATAACGATACATCGATTTGGAATGAGAGCAAAATTTGAAACCACAGAAGTCCACAAATTGCAAATAAATAACTGTTCTCTGATCAACCATTTCTTCAATGATGAAATAACCTTGTACACGCGGCTGACAAAATGCAGCCTCTCACTTCCTACTTCGTTTCGATCTCTTGATACAATAAATACACCATTTCCATTTTTCAAATAAAATTGAACTTTTACCTTATCATATTGGACACTTTAGTGAATTTATTTTTTTTACAAGAATGAGGTTTGATGTGAAGTGTTCGATTTGATTTGGAAAGCGTACCCTGTATAGTAATGATGGCGTAATTGCAAATGCATTGATAACATAGAATCGAATGAACAGAAGTTATAGATACCTGTAGGACAGATCGATTACACGTATTCTTCGCATCAAATAACAAAGACTAACTCTATTTTTGAAACTGAGCAATCATTTCCTTGACGCGTCCATCAACGTCAGGAATACGGAAGGACGCGCTCGGTCTGCGAACAATTTTTGCAACTTTCGGTTCGCCCTCTGCGCCATAACTTGCGCTGCTCTCGAGAAACTAAACGTCGACACATTCGTTTACATGAGATGCATTTGTTTTGAGCTACTCACAACTGATGGTACTGATCCCTGTTTGTGGCGTATTTTCGATACCGATTTCGAGTGGTCTGTGCTTTCGCGACCCTTGGTACTTTGCGAGCGCTGCAAATTGAAATCAGATCGTTCACTTTGGCAACTCTTCTTACCAGTACTTTTTTGCTTTCCAGCGCGGTAGGACGCTCTTTTCGAATGGTCACGGCTTTTTTGCTAACATCAAGCTGATCCTCGCTTATTTGGTTCTCCAACTGCTGAAAATGTACATATTGCACCATTTTATGAAAGAAATCGCAAGTAGCGCTGTCTCGTTCAGTATTTTAAATTTGTTGAAAGCCATGAATGGTAAGGCATGAAGGCACCTCAATTGGTCGTGACGGCATTATTGTTTGCTTTCCCTCTGCAGTTTTGTCGTCAGCGCCTGAATGCGGGTCGTGAGAAGTGCAAAGTCGGTCGGCTTTTCGAGACACTTCCGAAGTTGGAGTCTCTGAGTAAAATATGGCGGCCGTTTGTGACTTTTCTACGTCCGGCGGCGGAGGTGCTGGTGGTAAGATTGGTCTTTTACTTTTCATCAATTTTGTTTCCCTTTCCGCATTAGAGCCATCGTCATAAAATCGATTAGCTTCTTGCGTGTCTTCTGCATTCGGTGACAGCATTTTAGTTGTTGGCGAAGAAAGCACTTGCTGTCTTTCTGCAGTTTTGATGTCACCATCCTTGCTCGAACTTGGATTGCACATGGGATCAGCTATTCGCGATTTTCCCGCTATCGGTGGCAGAAGCGCGTGGTGTTTTTCGACTGCTAAGCCGGAATCGCCTGCGGAATCTGGACAGGGTAGTTTTGCTGCACTTCGGGATGCATCCGTCTTCGGTTCACCGATAGAACCCCTCATTCCATCCTAAACGTTCAAACAACACTACATACCATTCGGGGAAATTCGCATTACGTTTAAAAGGAATGCATTCCATTTTTTATCGGCTGATGGCGGTTTGGGTGGTTGACGCTTTGGTAAAAGAGCTGCCGAAGTTTTTTCATCATCTTTCGGCTCTTTGTTCCTTGTTAATAGACTCATCTCAATTACAGATGCATTCGTAGCTGCTAAAAGAAGAAAATATTTCGTTAGTTTTTGCAGAAAGCCAAATGTTGGTAACCAATTAACAGTAGTTGAAGAAAAAGCAATTTAAGTAGCTATGATCATTAATTATTTAGGTCTTAATGCAACTAAGCTGTCTGATAAATAGCTTAATATGTGCTTAGCTATTAGTGCAGTTAATATTTAGCAACAAATATTAAAATATGCATCTTAAACATTGTGAAAACAAACGCAGATCTGAAATATTTAAAGATTTTGACCGCGGACGTCGGCCATCGAACCTCAGACGAATTCAAAGTAAATTTACCCGCCACATTTGCACTTTTGATAACTAATATCAACTTTAATCAGCCATTATGATTTTAAGACTAGAAGTAGATAAAGATAATAAAGAGCCATGCAGTGTTTCGTGTGATATACAATGTAAAATATGGAATAGACAAGGCAAAACTATAAAATGTTTTCTGTCAATATTTATTCACGCTGTACCAAAATGAAGAGTAAAAACTCAGCTGCTCATTAAAAATGAAAAAGAAACCAATACTAACCAAGAGTTTTTGCTCTGGACAAGCGCTTTGTGCGAAAAACCATCGGCAGGCATATCGCAGCAAAGACTAAGAACGCCAACGGAAGGAAGATCAGCATCGAGACAGTCAACCAGGGGAATCCAGCTGACTCTAGTATTCCAATGCATATTTCTGTATTCAAGCTGTCGAGGGCATTAAAGTCGAACACATTATAAACGTGCGCCGAATTTCCTCCCACAATAGCTTCAAGTTGTGATCGATTAACGGCTGAAAAATTTCTCACGTCTGTACAGAATCATAAATGCTTGAGTAGAACAGGAAAAATTTTAAGAACTTAAAACTTTGCGGTTCAAGAAATTTATATGCGATATTTCGAAATTATCAGTAGCCTAGCTTGCTAAGCATCGGGTGTTAGACATAGCAGAATGGAAAACAAATTCTCTGGTCACAATTTACGGTAAAGGATGCAAAAACTCGTGTGAAAAAATTGATTCACCGTTTCCTACACCAATGGCGTAAATGGTGATGTTCTTGGTCGCAGCAGCCTTATAAGCATTAATAACGTCGCTTGAGTCTTGACCATCAGTGAGTACCAGCATGATATTTTGAATATCGCTTCGATCGCCCGCAGAGGTTGTGAACACCTGACTTATTGCCAAATTCATGCCGCTTGCAATATTCGTTCCTTCGTTTACTTGCGGAGTTGCAATAATTGCGCTGTACAATTTCTGTTTTGTTGAATGCCGTTTCAGGTTGAAAACTAGCGTTGCAGAACTTGCAAACTTGACCAATGCCACCTGACTCTGCTGAAAATCGAGAAATTATCAGCATCCCGCGATATAACGCACTGTACTTCAAGTCAAATTCAAACCGATCGGCATTGTCTACATAAGTCTGACCTGTTTAAGCATTGAACACGCTAAGAACATGCCAAAAGTATGAACAAAGGTCGTCATACGATCGTCAAAACTGTATTATTCATTCTTACATTTGTACATCAAAAAATATATAAACTTTCGAACTGTTCGACGTTTTAGCAAAGAATCAGCCATCAGTGTTTTAGAATGCAAGTAATAAGGTCCCGGCGCTGATGTATAACGCTGCTCATGGCCTAAGTCTCGACAACGACGACGACGATAACCGTTCAATCTAAGTGGGCTCAAGTAAATATTTTGAAGACAGCAACATCTTATTTCAGGCATCAAATATTTGGAAAAATTTACGTTCTTATCTGGTCCAATTTCAAGAGAGCTGGTCAGATTTGCCAGAAAGAGCATCGTTCTGTTGAAGTCGGCTTTATCGATGCTAGGGGATTCGTCTATGACGAACGCCAGGTCGGCAGCGCCCTTCCTACATGCTTGATGCTCATTATTATTCGACTTGGTTTTCACATAGCTGCTATCCACATCCAGCAATTGAGTCGCTGAAACAGAGGATAAAAAGTTGTGATGCAATTACAAAGAAACTCTTTTTGGCTATCTTTTATAATCATCATTCGAAATAAGACGAGAATAAATGAATGTGCATTCGTCGTCTCTTGCAAACATCCTTGGTTAGCCAGATATATATATATATAAATTTGTACATGAGATATGGAAATAGGGAATATATTCAATTTTATACTTCGTGACTGCAAACTTTGCACTTACCACTGAGCCATAGTAGAATAAAGACTAGCAGATTTGACGTCAGCATTATTTTGCTCCTTGCGCAAAGTATTGGTAGAAGGCAGCTTCTGCAGAACTCTTCTTGGTGTAGGATAAATTACATACGATGTCTAAAAACGCGAGTCACCAATACATGCCATGTGCAGAAATGAACTTGAAATGAAATTTAAAACTACTGCACTTGAATACCCCATGACCCATCGTCTTATAAGTTGCATTGATTTTTAATGAAACAAAGTTTTCGTGGAACAGTTAACCTGTCTTCAGGCGCGGACTGTCGCATGCTGCCGCTGCGCAGTGTAAAAGTGGGCAAGGATTATTAAGAATAACATTACGACAGTAGCGCGTAGCAAAATTATTCTGATTCATGAGTCATTTGTTCTGTGAATTGTTTTCGGCGACATGCGTTCCGTCTGTCGCGCGTTGTACCCGATTGTAATGGGTGGAAGTCGTCTGGCGAAGGTAAGAAACTAGTATTGTAGTGAATCATATTTTCCTCTGAATAAGGTCGGCATACGAAAGAGATTGTACAACCAGCACTGTTTTTTCCAAAGAACACTTTTCCGTAATTGGAACGTATTCGTCATTTTTGCTACGCGTCGCATGTCAGATAACTTTAGCACGTTACAATTTTTGAGTATGAACAGTATTTGCAAAAAACTGAACATTAAATATGAATCAACAAGAATAAGTAGGGCCTGGGAGCACACCCCAATACTTTGGAAAGGCGAGATACGTACCACCACATCCTTCCCTATCCTCATCTTCAAACATCTCAGTTGCCCTCTTTGGTATGGGTAGTATTAAACAAGATCAAAAAAGCTCACTCGGTCATTTGCGCAAATGGAGGTCTTCATTTCTTCAAAATTCTTGGCATACTGACATCGACAACTTTCAACCAATATCTTTAACCATTACGCTCTTTCGCATATGCAGCTAAATCATCTGCAGCTCTGTCGATAAGTGCTGAAAAAAGAAAGCGTACTCAATTGTGCCCGCAAACAAAAGATGGGCGATGTTGAAGCCCAGGCGGTGACGGACAGCAGATGCATATATTCAGGCCAGTTTATTGTTTGCTTTGAAACCCTGTGTGAGATTTTTAGTTTTCTAATAGCTCCTTTGGTTTGCTCTCAGCTCTTTCTCCTCTCCCATATCCATCTAGTTCCATCAATATCTCAAGCTGTTTAGCCATAAATTTCAGAAGCATTAAGTATACTCGAAAATGGTATTGTTAATGCCATGTATAAGAGTTATCTAGAGTCAGTTGAGCTCAACTCAGTCTTTACTTCCAAAGCAATCTCTTCACTGTCGAAAAAAAAATCACTATATTTGCTGAAACTATAAAAATCAGTCGCTTATCTTGTCTTTATTTTTTGATTTAAAATATTACTACTGAGTCGATTATTCTATTCCAAGCAAATTAAGTAATCTAATTTGCCTACATTTACAATTTTTTGACTACCCTAATAATGCATATTGTATTTGATATTTATTGCAAGCAGCAGTGTATGTGAAAACAAATAAAAGTTTAATATGCGCTTGGTTCAGTAATCATTCGTCTATAACACGGTGCTCTGCTAACACGCCGTCGCTCGAATACATTGACTCAATAACACTTCCCGTTGGACTTGTCGGCAAACACACTAACTGAATCTAGCCAACCAACCTTTTTAAGGGTGTAGATGGCACGAATCGCAGGAGCAGACTCACCAGAGAACTCCTGCGTCTAATTTCGGATCTCTTGAATCTTTATACCCGTCTTTAAGAAGTGCCAAATGACGGCACGCATTGCAAAATTTTCGTTTTTCAAATAATCGTTACAAAGAGAAGGGGACAAAGCGGATGACGGCGCGTCGAACGCAAGCTAACGAAATGATAGTCCGCGCTGAATGCGAGCTTCGATAAGAGCGGACAAATGTTGTTTGAGATGCCAATACACAAACGATTGACATGACCTGATAAAAGAGCATTTATATTCTTTTAATATCGCAAGACAAATGTAGCAAATCAATTTATGCCAATCGTCTCAGTTTGCACACATACATGGGGCCGAAGTTACACGGCAGATGTGGGACAATCAGGGTGCCAAACTTGCGCTGACGATTGATCTGAAACAGTTCAGATCGCAGCAGATCGCCAACCATCGTGTCCAATTTTCTCTCTTCTACTTTGATGCCGAAATGTTCTCGGGCAATGGCCGCTGCGTTCTCCACTACGCCTTCGTTTTGTACCGGCGACAGAGTGCACGTCGAGTACACTACCGTACCTCCAATGCGCGCTGATCTCAGCGCATTCCTACAACGAAGTAGATCATCGTACAGTAAACGCACGCTAAGGCAAGTGCCGACAATCTCTTGGTGCAAAAGCGATGCTAGAAGCGACAGGCGGGGGAGTCGATTTACAGTAAGGGGCCAACCGAAACACTGTAGAGAATCACTGTACTTTGTAGATATCCATGGAAATCCTCCAAAACTGAGGGATTTACAAAATTCAGGAGTACTGTCCGCCGATCCAACTTTCGCTTTTGATGCGATTTATCGAATGAAGAAGCTTCGACTATACTATACAGCATGTACACTCATTTAATGATCGCAAAGCAGCACGACTTGTTCACGTCAATAACAAGTCTTCATCTCTCTCTTTTGACCCATTTTCAATTTCAGAAAATAACGCATAGGTTCTTCGCTCAAGCGCAATCCAATTTTAGAGCTATTTTATTAGGCAAGTGAGTTGACACACACACTTCTCCGTCTTTCCTGACTTCTATAACCACACCATGCTGCTGACGCTATTGAACAGCACCTAGGTCCGGGAAACAACAGCCGATATAAAAGCTTGATACATCAAACGTACACTAATATTTTCGTCTGCTTGTGGGGTAGATCGAGTCTCTCGCGCATTGCCGATGTTCGAAACATATTCCCCTCGTCCTGAATCAGGGAGAGCCGATCGGATGAACAGGGAACGTCCGCCAAAACCTGCAAGAGAGCAATCAATAGCTGCGCCATTACATACACACTAAAACTTAATTTTCAATATTTTTTTCAAAAACTTTCTTCGTTTTTTAGGTAAAGCTATGAAAATTTTTGAAAGGACGTTTCGGATAACATAATAAAAAGAAATTTAACTAAAGAGAAACAGAAAGCGCGTACCACGGCGATACGATGCAATATATGTATAATTGTTGCAGAGTTCACTGAGTGAATTAATAAAAAAGATACCAAAATGTATTAGCTCATATTGAGATATATGCATTCGGTACACCGATATCGAATAAAAGAAAAAAAGCTTCAATTAAAGCACTGTAGGATTAGAGCATGAGCCATGCAAGAACGCTAACACTATCATTCAGAAAAATTACTAAACACGATCAAACTTGCCTTGTCATAGCACTGCAGTTCGTCCCATCCTTTGACGTTTGTGGCGTCCTTTTGCTTAAGAACGATACGGTCAGCCCAGTCACCCTGATCCTCAGGCAAGAACATGATCAGGGCGCGTCGCAGCTGACCCAGCCGCGCCATTTTCTTGTCATTACATACGACTTGCCCTGAAAGGCACAAAATTATTTTAAATAACAGTACACTAAAATTTGTTAATAACGTTGAGGGAGACTAATGAAAGAGCATTTTAGCTTAACAAAGATTGAGAATAAATTTGACAATAAAATAGTGCTTTTTTCTTCGGAAGATCTCAAACTCTCATCATTGCCATATTATCCTTTACTTGGCAAACTATTACCTATCCTTACTTTAAAAACATAAGAATAGAGTAAGTGCGCGTTTAGGAGCCGTTTAAAACACAAAATTGATCGGTTTTCGCAACAGGTTGATAAAGCAGTTCACAAATCACCCCGCAGTCAAAATATATACTCTGCATGTGAGACGGAACTCGAGATATTTAAAATAAACTCACTAGGTAAGCCTGTTTGAATGGCGAGAAGCGATTTGCCTCCCGGGGCGGCGCACATGTCAAAAAATGTTTCGCCTTCCTGTAGATCGAGCGCCAGTATGGGCACAATGGAAGCTCCGTCCATCAAGTACCAGCCTGAATAAAGGCAGCTATTCAATAAAAAAATTCGTTGAGTTTAGCGCTTGCATAACTAAGGTGATTAATATAATAAGAGCCCACTAAATTTTATTATTCAGTTCATTATTTAATATGTTTATCTTGTCTGAATAGGTAAAAATGAATTAGATTATACGACGTTCAGATAGGCTGTAACGGAAAATGTCCCTGAAATACGTTACTAATTCACAGAATATCGTTTCGAAGACTTACTTGGTTCGCCGCGCAGTCCGTAAGACGGAGACGGGAAATCATTGATATTCGACCGTGGGTAAATCATCAACTTTAGCCTTTCTGGATACGAAATTCGGTCGTCCACTTTGGGAATATCGAAGCCAACGCCTTCAAAGCCACTTATTGAACTGAAAAATAAACACTATGCATTCAAAACTATACTTTCTTCAGCGTCACTTTTACAACATTTAATCGAAATTTCTTCAAAACTCCTTTACTTGTTACTGATGAAGAAATTAGGAGCATTTACCAGTTTTAGTTTGATCAGGACATTTTCCATCTTGTTTTGACTCGGAAAATGTCCTTTTTGAATTGAAAACTACCGTTATTGAAGTTGAAATGTTCAATATGGTTCAGACATTGCACAGCTAATGTAACTTCAGTCAAGCATTCGTCCAGTTAACAGAAAAAACAAAAACAATATCGTCAAGGCGTAAATATTACCACATAATGTACGTTTAAAAAAATTAAATGTCAAGAAATGAGAGCGTTAAATGTGTAATACAACTCACTCGAGGTCAACAGAGAGGCTATCGCGTTTTAGAGAGAAATGGTCGCGACCCATGACCAACTGCTCCCGAGTCAGCTCCTTCACCGGCGGCATAAACTCGCCGAGTCCGGCCTCGCCGCGCATCGCAGTCTGCTTCAGGAATTCCACGTTCTACAAATATCCTGAATTTTATGGAAAGAAACCACTAAAATAATAATCCATCGAATTTTTGAATTAAGTCATTCTTTTGATTTCTTGTTTTAAACTTGGCTTGTGACATGAAAAAACGCTACTATTAATGAGGGAAAGTGATGCGATCGTCCTTTTGTCATGAACATGCAGACAACAGCAAGTTGAATCTCGAGAATTTAACTGAAATCTAACAAAAGTGCACTTCAAGGCATTCTGCACAAAACTAAACGAGCACATTGCCACGATTGTTCGCTATTCTTAAACCGCCCATGCAAAACATAGTGTGAAGGGTGGACGGGCTAGCCGTATATGATCACCTCCGGCAGAAAAAACTTAAATAATGCCTAATTCTAGTAGACCTTGCAATAAATCGAGCGATCATAAGTGCCGCGCAAATTAAAAATTGATACTATTCAGAAAAATATAGCACTTCTGCACGTTCTCTGAGAGCATCCAAATTCTCCCCGGATTCAGCCTTGACAAGATCCAGTTCAATCGCGCCGCTCTGACTGCCGAGATCGGATCGACGATTCTTCTGCCTCCTCTGCTGCTCCCTCAAAGTGTCCAAAAGTTCGAAAGCGCCCAGCTTCTCAATTAGTTGAATATTGCGTTCAGCTTTCGAGGAGAAATTGTTCATCGCTGCGATGTACTGCAAAGATCAAATGAATCTAAGTCGATCCCTACGGCTGCACAGTGTGACACTATGCACAAAAGTGAGCAAGCAGTTTAAGTTAAAAACGAATGATTAATATGGCATCTGTAGTGACTTGCAATATTAAGGATGGAGGATTGAACAAAGCGCCGATTACGTGCAGGATATTTGCGAACCTTGTGGGGAGAGAGCAGTCCGAGCCGGATGGATGGCCAACTTTTGCCGAATATCGGCCCGTAGTAGAAATCAAAGTGTTCCAATGCGAGCATTGTTGGCGTCTTTATTGGAGCACTGCGAGCCTGAAAGAGTCGATTTTGTTAACAAAAAACTGCCACGGGTCACTAAATATTTATTCAAAATTGCTAAACTACGTGTAGTTATTCTCGCAATATTGAAAGAATTATTGTATTTATTTTGATTAAACGATAGACTAAAAACATTCAAAAAATGTGTAACTGTACTTTACTTTACTATCAAATAGCAAAGATATAGCTGTTTATTATTGGTCAATTGCTATATTACTTGCGATAACACTTAAACGACTGCATTAATTTTCACTGGACGAGAGTTCACAAGAAGTCAAAACATTGTTCGGTAAGAGTTTATCTCAATTAATTTGACTTTAACCTCAGTCCTCTGATCGCTAATTTTATTACGATTACTGGCAAGTATAGGACCTGTTTTCAATAAACATCAGTATTTATACAAACTTCATTATTGAAAATTATCATGAAAAAGACCAACCTTATTCTTTTTATGCAAAAGCGATTTGAGCCGAACTGGCTGTTGGTTGAAGCGGAATCGGGGACCGAAACCGGTCAACTGTCCAGGACGAAACATCCTCGCTGCTCAATAAATAAAATTTAAAAACTAGCTCCACTGTATTCCACATATGTCAGAAACAGTAATTGTTGTTATTCAGCGTTTAAGTTAATTTTGAATTATCGAATTCATAGCGCCAAAGTGAGAACTGAATTTATTCGTCCTCCTATCGAATTTATCTCAAATATGTTATCAACATCAACTTAATGTCTGATCACCTATCAATATCGTTGTAAAGATATGCAAAATTACCTTGCAGGCATTGAAATGCCTTCTTGTGTAAGTTTAAAAATATATTTCAATGTAAAATGTTTACTTCGGTAGCATGAAAATTTATTGGAATAACATGGATATCCAAAAGAAGCCGATGTTAAACCCTTTCAAGTTTAACAAGCAGTCACGGTACAATATGTCATCAAATGATACAATATATTGTTTACCGCTTGTGTCGTTCAAAAGTGAACCATTTTAACTCTGCGCGCTCTCTCTGCCGCATCAAGACATATTCCGCAATAGCTTGTTACAGTTGAAATGGTTTAAAATCAGCTGACCACGGATATCCATTAAAAAGGCGACAATATACTTACACAAAAAACGTTTAAAATGCATTCAATCCATACAGTCACTGAGCATATATTTGCGAACGATTTTATCACGACAGGCAGTGACGATAAACTTGTTGTTCAAGGCAAAGTCATGGACGGGATCGCAGTCGGGTCCAGAGAATTCAAATTTGGGCGGTGCGGAGTTCAGAGAATTATCCAGGATGATAACAGTCCCGTCACCTGTAAACATGATAGCGTCGTTAGACACACGAGACTATTATCGATTCAAAAAATGATAAAAAATTCTAAATACATTCGTGTTTTCGAAATTCTCGATAAACGGTATTTCTCCAAAATGCCTTACTTAGGCATTCAATATGATTGAAGATAAATCAATTTTAAGTAATGAATTTTGCACTATTTGAGACTGACGTACTGAAAGAGGACAGTAAAGTGAATGTTAAGTATTTCGATAGAAAATATATTTTTTTTGATTATCCATTATTAAATACTTCTTAAATTGTTTAGGTGCGGTTTTAATGATAGTGCTTACGCAAAGATGTTACTTTTTAAAGCATTCATTTTCATCATTAGAAGCCATAACACATACCGTACGACGCAACAAGACCCAGCTTAGGCGAATGTACGAGGTGCGACACAAAGCTTCGATTGCTCCTTCGTTCTTCCACAATGGCTCTGCAAGAGGTTCGATACTGTTAAGTTGTAGATAAAATACGCAAAAAACATAATATCGCTGATAACCTAGGGACTGAATAGGTCTTCAGAAATTTCATTTAAACTTTCGGTAGTCCTTAATGCCCTGTGGTCTTTATGATAGAATGATAATTATTGAAAGAGAGAGTTGCTGCAACTTTTAACAATCAGTCTCCCTTAATCAGGAAACCTAAGACAATTAGCGAACTAACTTTGCTCTTAAATCGCATCGATGAATTGTGCCGTTCTGAGTGCCACAAAAGAGATCGTGATCGGATGCAGTGGCAACGGCGTTTCCGGCGCTGTCCAATTTAAACGATGCGATCTGCAAAAAATAACCACTTTCACAGTTAAAATGAGGGAGTGAATAATATTCAGAACAAACCAAGTCTTTGGATCGCAGATCGTACACGAAACAGTGCCCCAATTCTGTCGTGAGCGCCAACATCTTTCCTTCCGTGCCAGACTCGCCAGCTAAAGATGCAGTACTCTATACTTGATTATAAAGACGTAAAACAGTAAAAAGACCATATATTCAACTATCCTGAAACCTACTCACTCATCCCATTTGCTATGGGTTTACATTATGACGCGCACTTTGACGTTCGCTATGAAAAGAATCGTTCGCCTTTTCATTTATTTGTACAATTTACCAAACTATAACTACTTGTGCGAGAGCAAATTCATGAGCATATAGCGAAAAAGTCGGTAACTGAAAAAGTCCAAACTCGCGCGGTACAGATATCCCAATGCAAATTTTGAAAAAGAAAAGCCGATTTTGAGAGTGAAATCAAAGTACAAACCATCTACTTCAGCCTCCTGATTACCGCCGGCGTTCTGTGATTCTCCCAAGCTCATTGCGTTGATGCAGCCTGATTCGGGGCTGATCGTGGCAAGACACGCCGCTGAGCCGCAGTCCCAAAGCTTGGCGGTTCCGTCCTTCGAACACGACAGGATATTCTTCCCGCTGCCAACAAAGTTGACGTCCATTATTGCTGCAACATTCAAGGTAGAAGTAAATTTTTCTGTATAATTTAACTACGCATATTTCACAGTCAATACTTAAAATTAGTATCGCTTGATATAGACTTATTTGCACTATGACTACTCATGAATAAACCCTTAAAAAGCACAACTATCATATGCGCGCATTGCGTAAAACTGGACAATATGTTCATTTTACAAGCCGCTTGAAAAGTAAAATACGCAGAACCATTCATCAATTATCAGTGAAACTTTCGAGGGCACAAAATAGTATTTAGGAAGTATGCGAACCTTGTGTATGGCCAGTGAGGGATCTGGCACACTCTCCAGTTTCGACCGACCAAATCTTCAACTGCATATCGCATCCGCCGGAGAGAACAACCAAGCCAGACGGGAAGAAACGACACTTGTATACATCCAACGCATGACCTTTCAGCTTTCGCTAAAATTCATCGTGCATTTAAAAAGTCATCAATGTTTTTAACATACTATTGGAATATGTACACGCAAATTTAATGTTTAAAGTTTGATTGGAAGTATACCTCGTAATTTAAGTTTCCTTGATTACAAGTCCAGGGACCTACACCATTAAAGCTCAGTAAAAGGACGACAATAGCTAAAGTACGCGATATGAAACCGACTCATTGAGCGTTAATGAAATAGAGTCCAGCAACATTTTGTCTAATTAGTCGTTTCTCTTCAAATAAATGACCGACCTGCACAGTACCGGTTTCGGACGACCAAACAAGAAGAGATCCATCAGTAGAGGCCGATACGCCCAGTCCGCCGTTGGAGATGTCGATGGCTTCTACGCTGGTTCGATGCAATACGTCATACTGAGCGAACGGTGCCACAAAGGTGGTCGAAGCGCCGACAAGCGCAGTGGAAAGACGCATTTTGCGCTGAAACACATTTTAAACTTTTATTTCGTCATTGAGGAAATGAATAAGCGCGATTGTTTAAGAAACACCCAAGAATGAAATCTCTATTTTTCCATATGGCTGAATCGAAAGTTTTAAATCACACAATCGAAAGACCGAATCACTGGATTTACTATAAAAGTGTCAAAACTTCAAAATTTATTGTTTTCGATGCAACTATTGCAGTCAAATATACTTCATGTCGAACAAATGCAATCGCATTAGAGCAGTGATATATCCCATTAAGGCTGATGAAATACCAATCAATCGAATAATAGATTAATTAGTTTGTCCCTTTACAATCAGATTGTCACCAAAAAATCCACAAATGAATTATAAAATATAAATAAGTCGGTTTCTTACTCCAGTCAGTCGCTCAATCGATAATCGATCATCGTTCAACGGCGTCAGCACTCCTTTCTCCTGTTTCACATCAATGAACTCGGACTTCTGACCTGCCAATCGATATCCCGACCAAATCTTCTCCGTCGTTGAAGTTGTTCTGAAGCATTACAGGGTTCAGACATGATTGCATTGTTTAAGATACAATATCACAACCATCATAAATATAATGTAAAGCAAAAACAAACCGAAGAGCCTCGAACCAATCCGATTGAAGCAGAAGACGGTTTTCCTCTGCACAGTTCTTCATTCTTGCATCCCAATAGCACACAAAAATTCAAATGAACCAATTTCAATGCGAAAAATAGAACCAAAATTAGCGATAATTGTGGTCAATTTTAAAATATGCAAAATGACATCATCCGCAACGCGCAGAAGTTGACGATGTCGCGCAATTTTTATTAATCCTGAATCGTGATCGTGTTATGACTCCGCACATTTGTCAGGCTGTTTACAAATAAAGAATTCAATGAGTCAAATTTAATGATGATTAACATACAAATATTAATTATTTTTAAATTAGAACGCAGTGTTCATCGTTTGCAGTTGAAGAAAATGACAAAATGAGTAAATTAAGAAATAATTTCCACGAGATTGGTCAATGCGCATTTAAAATCCTGCTACTCAGGATCGGCTGTATACGATACTTTGTGTTGGCCCGGTGTTTCACAATTATAATCACGTGTGTTTACTTGTTTACGAGCTCTACACGACTCCGATTCTGACCTGGAAGGAGTAAGTTTTTAGTTTTTGTATTGATTTTTTTGCTAAAATTTGACTTAGTGAAGTATTTGCGGTTAGGATTATGATCTGGATGAGGTTGAAACTTGATGCTTGCGATCGTTAACCAAAACTTGCTCTCTAGTGCTGATTCATGTCTGTTTGTTTAACTGGGCAGCCCCACTCGAAACTTTCTGACTTAAAAAGCCAACAATTTTAACATAAAATCGACAGTATTAGCTAATTAATCAAATAATGCATAAACTCGTGAAATATGCACGTAATGGCTATTTGCATCATCGAATTAGATATAGGAAAAGTTTTGCATGTAATTCCATAGTTTCTGAATAGAATAGTCGTCCAAGGATATTTCCCCAAAGCTTAATTCACCAAAAACATATAAAAGAGTAAATCTTTGTAGTTTTGCTTTTCTTTTCATCGAACTACTTGCAACGTAACATTGTCGTTGACTCAGTTGAAATTTCGGCAGTGCTGTAACTGTTTAATGACGTTGCACCCATTTGAGAGTGCAATGGAAGAAGAGGGCTCGAACGGAGGAGCTGCTGACGACTTCGACACCGTCGATGTTGATGAAGGAGGCGATAACGGCCGTGTACATCGCCATCAGCCGACGGCCGCGTCAGCAGCTCCTCGTGCTGCACAGCGTGATGAGGTCCATATTTTATTATTCTCTCTTTATGGAAGAGAGAAAAGATGTAAACCCACGAGGAATGAGATATTTATTGAAGTTACGCTAGTGACGCAGTTTTGTTGACATAGCTCAATTTCGCTCAGGGCATCAAATTAGGATGTTTAATTGTGTTCGACGCCTAGCAAACTTTGCTCCCTCTCGCTCCTCTTTCTCTGCTAGCTATACGTCGAAACGGGACCTTTCGTGCAACTCAGCTCAAGTAATATCCCTCCCCTGCGCTCATTGCAAACTGCATCACACCTGTTACACGAGTCGTTATTAAGTCTTCCAGCTCTATTTAAAAAGCAATTTCATGTTTAGCCTGGCGAATCGCCAAATACTGGGCGAAAAGAATCGATCGGGCGCCGTCAGGGTTTTGGCGGGAGTATTTCCGTTAGCGCCGATAGCCGCGAAAGAAGCGTCAGCAATGGCAGCGTCGAAACAGCGCAGCGCCCGACGAACTACCGGAGAGGATCAGCGGCTTCGCATCGGTCGCGTACCAGCAGCCGAATCGACTATGATGATCCCGCCTTTCAAGGGTACGTTGAGTTTTGTTTTCTTGTGCACTTTTGCTGCCATTTCTTCTTATGAATAGAATTTAATTTGTTCTTCTCGCTTTGAGAAGGTTTGTGTGGGCATTTCAATTAATGTGCATTAGAAATGAGAGCGCGTGATTATTGTACAGCTAGTAAACTATTTTTTATGAACTGTTACCATAGATAACGAATTTACAAAAATGAGCATTACCACCAATGAATTGTGAATTTATTTAGTTTTTGTTTGCAAATACTTAATCTCTTTTTCACTCTCATTTTCATACTCAATTACTTTTATGGAAAAAGTTTTGACCCCGTAACGAATAGTGCTCAATTTAACATTTCATTATGAAATAATATTATATTCTCTACATCACTTTCTTCCTTGCGGAGAACTTGGAGAACAAGGAGCTCCATAATTACAATTGCTTAATATAAAGATTTAATTTTCGGGAAACCACTCCTTACACAGTACTCCTGTAAAATAGGATCTCTTAATCGTTTAACGCAATAATGTGCCATAGGTTCACGCTTTTCTGCATTGAAACGAATAATCTAAACCATTCTATATGAGTGCCTCTTTAAAGGTCGACATATTCCAGCTTGATGGACCTAGAGCCGGTGACAGAAGAACGCGTGGAGAGCCAAGCGACGCAAGTGGTTCAGTCCTTCATGGTGTCCAGCTATCAATTGGATTTGCGTCACGAGCGAGGCGAGATGGAACCGGACTCTGACTCGACTGCCGGCATTGTCGCGGAAACTCCCAACATTCCCGAGCTTCAGCATTATCCCGGTGGCATATTTAATAGGTAAATGAATGAAAAGCGTTATACTGTAGGGTAGAAATATTCGGTGGTATTTAATTTCGGTGAAAGGCCCAGTGCGATCAATTCGGTGGTACTTAATTTCGGTGGTTGTCCAAACCACCGAAATCACCGAAATTTAATACCACCGAATAATTTCTACCCCTACAGTATTTGCCTTTTTGCCCGCGTGAATGCTTGAGATTACACAAATCGGCGGTTGTGTATTTTTTCATTAGGCTACATTTGGCTACGCTGCATAAAAAATATATTTTCAATATTCCAAAAGCTGCGAAACGCTGATTTTTTGTGTATTTGTAAGTATACGGTAGCCAAAGTAAATAGGGTGTATACAGTAATTAGCGGGGGCAGTGTAAATTATTGGTTTTTTGCTGCGTGTGTAAGCGACATGGGCTTTGCGAGATTGATAACTTTGTTTCAGTACGGAAGTGCTGATCGGAAGGCGCCTGGCCGACCTGGGGGACGAGTTCCAGAGGGTCCACGAGGCCGAACTGGATGAAATGGTTAACCGCATCATGCCCAATGTGCTCGCCGCTGGATCTGTACTCAAAGAAGCTTACAGCGCCTTTAGGAAGGTTGCTACTCGGTATGTCGTGATTTTCACTATTTGTAATTATTCATTAGTTTTTGGAAGCGGTTGCGTTAAAATTTGGATTCACATGGTTTCTCTAAAGTAATTAGCCACCCCCTTAACCAAGTTCCTTCTGAAATACCCTGTAATACCTGGTTTGAACTTATTGTACGAAGAATGCTTTTTTCTGCAAGTTAGAGGAGTTCAAAGTGTTGGTCTTGCAGTTATATGATGAACGCGCGCGCCATTCAGGTTGTTATTACTCTCTAGAGACATCTTTAATCTGAGTTGGATGTATGTGAAGCAGAAAAAGTTGATGGATATATGAAAAAGCGCGTTTTAATTTTTGCGATTTAGCATTAATGTAAAACATAATTATCTTTATAATTCATTCATCCTTTTGTGTACTTTAATATAATGGAAAGCGAATTTCACGACGATAAGTGCTCAGTTAATATATCCATCAATATTATTCGCTATTCTCCTAGACTTTTACTTGAACGCGAAGAAACTAAGTTGTCACTTTTCAGTCTGCTGGCAGACGGCTCAGGGCTGAATTGGGGTCGGATCGTGGCGCTGCTGTGCTTTGGCTACCGAATGGCGTTGGCGTTGGCTCGACACGGCTGGCGCAACTTCGTACCTGACTGCGTCAAGTTGGTCGTCGAGTTTATGCTCAGCGAGCAAATCGTCCGCTGGATTGCTCAGCACGGCGGATGGGTAAGAAGGCACCCGACATCCTTTGTGGAGTTGTGAGATTTTAGGATTGAACCTGAGATTTCGGGGTTAATCCATAATTTTTGTGTAGTTGATAATCGAAACATGCTTCGGGTCGAAGATCAAAACCCCTGTAGTTTGATTTATGATGAGAAAAGTGAAGCTTAGCCGGACCAGATAACTGAAGTGTCCGCGTGGACGTATCGCATTTAGTCGTCTAAAGCTCAGTGGATAGGTTCCATATCGCGTATTTCAGTTAAAGTCGGACTTTGCGGATAATTTTCATCAATGCTTAAAGTTTAAATATAGCCAAAGTGCGCGATATGAAACCAGTTTAATGACTTCATTCCCGAGTTGTTCGCTTCAAGTAATTATTCTCCTTCACACCTGCAACATGTATCATTTTTGACCCTAAACGTACATTCTCCATTGATTCAGGTATATTTCAGGTGGCTGCACTCGCGTACCGCCTGCCCCTGCCCGAAGGCACAGTGGGAATAGTCGCTGGCGGTTTCTTTTACGCCCTCACTTGCGGCGCTCTGCTCGTCGCAATCATCTACTCGCTGCGCAACAACAAATAGCAACTCAGCTACCCACCGTTGTTGATTGTCGTGATACCCGGTCACTTGCGCCAACGCCCATCCTTTAAGACAAACCTCGAGTGAAAAATATGCAAATTGGAGGAATGCCAAACTGAAATTCGTATCCTTTTCTCGCCTCATTATTATCTTTGATAGTTGTAATTGCTTGTGTAGTTGAATTTGCGCGTGAAAGATGCTGCGTGAATTCTCAAACTGTCCTGTAATAATCTCTCTGATAGCATATTCGCCATAAGCAATCTGTTTATCAAAGTTTATAACGAGGCGCGAAAAGTATGTGGTATCCAGGTAACGCCGTTCTCCAGTTTGCGCCTATATATTCCAATTCACCGAAACGAGAGCTTTGAATACCGTATGCTTAATCCCGAGGCGCATTCTTGAGAATCAGGATGGAATTTAGGGACGACAATATTAAAGCATTCGCGCACAAGCAAGAAATTTTCAACGAATTGAGCCATTCCAAGTATGCCTTTACATGGCGCTCTTGGTTTGCTGCGGGTCCTGCTCCCCCCATTCGTTACCTCGGCGTCTTTTCGCCATATACGAAACTATAGCTCTCAGTTCTTTTTTTGGCCTGTCGGATTGTACGAGTAGTCATTTTACCCACTTTATGCCGCTAGAACTCGAGGCTCAATGATATGCAGTTGCCATATTCTCTTATGTTTATGACCAGATGTGCTCCATCTCATGTTGCATTGTGACAACGCGTGTGTTTTCTACTTCGAAGTTGATCCGAAATTGCAGTTGTTTTAGCATTTCTGACTTGAATTGTTCATTAGCCATACAAATCCTTTGAAGGTTCTTTAGTATAGCATTTGATTCTAACTTTTATTGGTGTTGCGTTGCAAGTTCTTCTTTTTAAACTGTTTACAAAATGGATATTAATGTTGTTTATTAACGTTCCGTTCGGAATATTGGTTTATTGTGAAACCTTGAAGTTAGTGTATACCTTTGATGAAACATTGTCAATTTTCGACCAAGTCTTCTTCAGCTCATTTGCTCCGGTTTACGAGACATGATTGCCTTTAATTAATCGGTGACTCGCTTAAGTTGTGAATTATTACCGGCTCATGGAACTCCATGTCTACCTACATGTTTTATATAATGGCCTTTTCGTTTAATATGGTCCAAGTCTATGCAATTAATTTCCGCTTGAATGCCGTGTGCTTCCCTCAAAAGCGCTATATTGTTTGCTTGATTTATTCGTTGACTTTGGTCTGTATTTTTATTGTGAGGAAACAAACTGAGATGCTTTGTGAAACCTTGCCCACTGCTGTTACCGTACAATATCACTTACCAAAGCTATGGTAGTCACCCCATTCTAGGACAAGCTTCTTTGATCAATTGACAAGTCGACTTTGATTTAGAGAACGATTGGATATTTTGAGTATAGGCTTAGATTCAAGGTTGCTAATTGTACCCACATCGAATATGTTGAGAGGTATTCCCTATTTTCTTACTTCTCAGATTCCTATGCCAGCGTTACAGCTATATCTCTCCAGTTGCTTTTATAAGCTGCCTCATGAGCACCTTTTCAATACCTCTAATACGATGATTTCCTTCAACGCCGCTACTGTTGTGTTTCTTGTTTCCTTTTGCGTTCTTCTATTGAATTGAGCAATAAAGAAAAAGCATTACCCGTGGTTTTGAATGTCTTGGTTGTGCACGTGGTGAATATTCCACGGCGAAGCACTACCTTAGAAGAATTGATGTGTCAAGGTGTTTTTGTTGTTCACGTTTTGGCACATTGGCTGCCATAGTTTACAGGTTCAAACGGTCTTCGAAAGGGTCTAGTCCGGGTTTTTCACAATTTTTGAAAAAAATAGATTAAGTCCTCAACAAAATTTTCGCTGTTGGCAGGTTTTTCGTACAAAATAATCAAAATTGGCTGTCAACCTTGCCACACTCACGGCGCTTAACCATACTACCGGTATTGATTTTTTATTAAAGGTGTGGTTCGCTTAATGATCTGCCAATCGGCTGATACGCGGATTTTAAATAATTCTGAGTAATTTGTATCTATATGCGAAAGTTGCTGTTTGAATAATGCCACTATTTGTGGCAGTTGTCTTAATGCGAATGGGGAGGATCATGACCGACTGAGTTTGGCTGTCAGTTGTTAATGACAAGTTATTGCAGCTAAAACGCTCGCTTTACGTTCCACTTCTCGTACACTTCGACTCTGCTACCATCAAAGCCTTGATACTGCATTTATCAGTAAGGCATAGGTAAATACAGGAATATTTTTGAACATGAAAGAATACTATGAAGAATAGACCCACTTAGAAGTTATAGTGTACAACTTGAAATTAGACATCCGGCAACCCTCAGGATAACATAATCTTTTTCAAACCTCAAATACTATAAATCGGCTGAAAGAAATAGAGCTTTGTCCACATTCACCTGTCGAAACCCGAAAATCCGCTCTAATGACGTTTTCTTCACCACTCTTCCAAATAAGGCTAAATGACGTCAAATAATCGATGATATCTGCGCGGGAATTTGGATTTCCAGCAAAAACAATAATCTCCCAAACATGATGATTTGTCAGCAAAATATTGCCGACGCCGTAATGACTTTCAAAAAAAATTGTGTCGCGATGGACTGCTAATTTATACCTTCAGTATACCTAAACTTAAAGACAATGTCGGGATTGACGGTAGAAGACTTCATTGCTGGTCATCAGGGACAGTTGGTGTCCGCCAACGTTCCCCAGCATTTCTGGTCGCGTCTGCACGACAAGCTCATGGGCGAGGTGGGTCTTCCTTGTTGCGTTCTGAAACGGAAACCGCCGAGTCACTTTAATTAATAGCCAAGCTTTACGCAACTCTCTTCTGAGTTAGTCTATCAGCCAATATCATTGCCAACACTATGCCATTGATTGCAATAAATAGAACTACGGTTACGCAGCATTCACCAATAGTTATCAAGCTGTGAATTACGCTTTTCTCAATTATGACAATAATTTAATCACTATGCACTAACCCGCATTTTTTTAAAGATTAAGTCACTGGTAATCTTCTGTCTAACGTTAAAATGAAGTCAACTTTAGGTGTTCGATGCCGGCGATTACTTTCAAATCATTTGTGAGGAGTCGGCGGACGATGGAAGGAAGAATTGGCAAGTGGTTCTAACAAAGGACTTGGAGGCTAACGATCCCAACGGGTTAGTCATACTTTCATTATTTCGCACTCATAGTGTCGTCTCCTTGCTTTGTTCACTCCTACTAGATTCTCCAACGCTCACAACACGTTGCAAAGCAAACGCTTTATTATTCTCTTTTTTGGTTTGCCTGAAGCAATCCTTCATATCTGAACTGTTCGCTCGTCCCTCCCTATGTACGTCTCAGTCGTTCAGCTTTATTCAATGGCATTAGAATGCTTTACATTGCCACGCACTGCACGCTGAATTTAAACAGTGCGGATATTCTGTAATAAGGCGCTAAAGTTTTCTCTCAGAGACTAAAATTGAATTTGTTGATTCCAGAATATTTCTCGTGGATCACGCGTGGACATTCCGACCGCAGCTGGCGCGTCGCCATCTGGTGGAGGTGCCCGGTCTGCTAGATCGGATGTCGGCCTTTCTCGGGCACGACGATGACGAAGCTGAAGAGGTCGACCCTCGCCGACGCACGGATCGCGTGCTAAGGGACTTGTGGCGACACGCGCAGACTTACACCATTCGTCGGCCTGGAGCGGTCAGTTTTTACAAGACCACATATTTTCGTCGTAATTCCTTAGTCAGTAACGAGAAAATGGTCCTGCAGCGATTAAGGTTAAGAGGGTGACCGCCGCAGCGAACGTGCTCAGTTTAGTTATCGGTACTAAGCGGGCTACAGTGTTCTCTGCGGCTCTCTGTTACTGACTAAGCATTTTTCACTATAACTTTGGGGAAATATGCCGTCTCGGGATACACTCAAAAAGCGACACTTATCCTTCACTTCCGCGGCCTATAAATTATATGATACGAGAGCCAAGAAGACCTTTATTAGTCTGGACTTAACTGCATTGCATTTATATTAACTTAAAATTACATTTTCTCCCATTGGGCTTATTGAGGTTCTTCTCGCGCCGCTAAAATTTTTGTAAGTTAAAGAATGAGTTGGCATTTTTGTAATTAAATAAATTGTTTAAGACGACGGGTGAAGACGAAATGCCGGTGTGGTACATGGCAGACGAGTTCGGTAGTCGGATTCCGCACAGCGACGAGCCGACGGTTCGCATGGTGCCAATCTACTACGCACCCCAGCAGATCGCGTTCAGTCTCGTCTTCCCTCTGCAGACGCTGAAGGAAGGCGGTATGACTATTTCTTATAATCTCATTTAGAGATAATACTTGAGATTCGCATTTATGAGATTAGGAAATAATATTTTTATGAAATAATTGGATCGGCGCTGAAAGTCTCAACGCTTTAATGTGACTACAGCCTAATGAAAATTTGATTACAATTCCGCTTTAATTAAAGGGGAATTGCGGTAATATAGCCAAAATTAATCTACCATATATTGTTTTCAGTACCTAGAACAAGCTGGCTGCGCGGTTTATGTTTAAATTATACTTTAGTTACCGTTAAACAGCTTGTCTTAGGTAGTTGAAAATAATATATGGTAGATTATTTTGGGCTAGAGATGACCGCAGTTCTTTTCTAAACGACAGCCAGCGATCGAAGTACCTTGATCGATTCGAATAAAAGTTTTACGCATCTATCGTAAAAATTCCTCTTGCCACGTCGATTTCCCAAGTTCTCTTCTTATCTGGTCGAAAACGACACAAAAATCGCTGCTAGAGAATGCTTCGTTGCAGATCTTGTGACCCGCGACTATGCTGACAGCGCCACCGCCCGTGCGCGTCCAAACTGGCGTCATCTACTTCTTCATCCATGGACGCCGATCGATATCAGCCACCAGGCGATGGAAAACGTCGAACCGACAGAGGATTTCTTCTTGGTGAGTTATTTTTGCGCGGGCTAATATTCATTAGGAAAGACTAATATAATTGCACGGCTGATTAACTACGTTGGAGATGAACTGCTCTTAATACTGATACGGTAAATCCTGAACAAGCGCGGTACTTTAGGCTTCAGTCAAAATTGGCACTTTTCTGACTCCTACAATTATTTAAGGTCTACCTTATTATTTAATTCAACGTTTGCATGTCACTGAACTGATTTTGAAGCAATTTTCGTAGACTTTATTATATATGAAAAGCTTTCCATTAATGCTTTTATAATCGCGCACGCTTCATACTACCGATACAAAAGAAAAACGACGCGTCATCGTTTCAGTCGGGTCGAACAATGGATGAATTGCCGAGTGGCACTGTCGTCAGAAATGTGCCTATAAAGTTGGAGGATTCTGATTTGAAGCTGAAGATCTTCGCCGACGATTTCCAACTCATCAAACATCTAATTCACGTTCAGTACGAAGTCGTCGAGGATATGAAGGACGCCGATGTTGTCTGGCTGCGCACTCATTTCCACAAATTCAAGTGAGTTTTGGACCGTTGCCAATGACATATTATTAATTGCTAATCAATCATTGGGCGCGCCGTTGTAATAATCCTTTCACTTTGATCGCGCACTTCCTATTAAGCGGTCGATTTCACTTTGGTTTTATAGTGTTCACTTGATCGTTAGTAAATCCGAGTAAGCCGCTCGCGTGTACCGGTTTCCCCACACAGCCAAGTCGCAACAGAATCTTCGGTTTCAACTTGTCGAACCATTTCGAAAATTGCAGGGAACTATCCGTCATCAACCCCAATGCTCTCGTGAACCAGTTCCCCTTTGAGAGTATCCTGACTGTCAAGGATCTGCTCGCCGTCG
>NIUQ01000918.1:0-37866 GCA_002796945.1 Plectus sambesii | reverse complement strand
AATTATTTCATTCATTCATTGATGGGTTTCTCAAATATCTACGCCTACTAACGGCCTATTTCTGGCTTACAGTGATGAATTATTTGACGCGCCTTAAAATAATTCTATTAAACGTCTTTGATACATGCACAAACTATTTAATGCTTGCTATTTTATTTATGTTTGCTCGATTGTGTATGTTTCGCTTGGGAAAATCTGTGAGTGGAGTTTCACAAGTTTTATGTATTGGTGAACAAGTTAGTTAAAGGCAAACTTCGCGCTTCCCGGAATGAGTTCCGTTTCAACTGGCGATCAGAACTTTGCAGAGGACAGGATCAATCTTCTTCCGCCATGAACTGTTCTTGCTCAAACAATGTGGGATCATTCGTAAATGGGTTAAATGATTAATGTCTGTTAGACTGATCGGTTTGACATTACCGTCGATGCACCTGACTTGAACCAGCACCTGACTCCAGCCAGTTTGATATGAAGGATAAGTAATGCTACAAATTCAAAACGTAATCGAACAAACAGTATATCACTGGAAAGCTTGAACGATGACCTTTCTTTAGGTTATAAAATTAATTATTATGACAATATTCTGAATAAAAACTATGGCGGTAGATTTCAAAACACTCCAATTTAGTAGCAGATTTTTCTGCGGGGTGCAGTGAAAAAATTAATATTGATTTTAGCTTTTCAGCAAATCGCTTTTAATTAAATCTTGATATATTGTCAACGCCTACTTCCGCTTGCTATCATTTGATAAAATAGCCGCTTTCATCAGATGAATCAGCAATTGGCGAGAAGCCGTCAAAGAGCAAAGTAGCCCGAGTCAGATGCACCCCACTCACGGTTTGCCACTTATTGCTGCGTATTTCAATGCTTGATTAATTGCTATTATTGGTCTGACTGTGATGAAATATTGATCAAACATTCGTAATAACTTGCTGTTTTCGTTTATCAGTTTTCGGTCAACTATTAAAACTTTGAAGAAATCTAAATTTTTCGCTAAAAGTGGCCAAAATGAGGCGCATCAGCGGTAACCGCGCAAAATGTCAGCGTCATTAAGTTTCTTAATAGCGCAAATTTGTCACTTGTCAGGAAATGCGTGAATGCAAAAAAGTGGGTTTGAAATTAGCGTGTCGACAGGGAGGGGGCTGGAAAAATAGTGTAATTGATTTTCTGTTAAACACATAGCATAGCTGCTAATCGGTCGTCGGCTGTGAAGTGGACTATAGCTAATACGCGGAAGACAAACGGGCGTGATCGCGCTAACCATGTGTTGACGGCCGGACCGCACACAAATACTTCCTTTTTTCACTCTTTCACATGATAAAGAGAATGCTGAAAGCGACGAAAAATATTGACGATGATTTCCAAAGCTACTTGACGTGTTCCTCCTCCTTTCGTTCATACGCTGCCAAGAATCTGTCATATAGTTTCTGAGACAATGCCTACAAATCCAATCCTTTAACAGATCTGAATGAGGGGGCGTGTAATGGCCTTCACATCAGCTATTATTTGTCGGTGGCTACACTGAT
Organism: Plectus sambesii; assembly: GCA_002796945.1. Taxonomy (NCBI): domain Eukaryota; kingdom Metazoa; phylum Nematoda; class Chromadorea; order Plectida; family Plectidae; genus Plectus; species Plectus sambesii. The sequence goes on along the minus strand of NIUQ01000918.1, from coordinate 36,343 downwards.
GAAAGCTCATATACGCTACTTGGAGGGCGGCTTACCTCGATTACCGCTTACCATTTATTGCGCTTCATCAATCATTGGGCCAGTTTCATATCGCGTACTTCAGCTAAAGTTGTATTTAGCGCGATGCCAGAGAATAGTCGCAAAGCGCGACTTTAGCTTAAGTATGCGCTATGAATATTTACTCATTATCTTTGACAAATAGGTTGCTTACGGCTGTCGTGCAATTATTGTTATTGTACATTCCAAGTATTCGGAGGATGACTTAATAAGCAAATTCTTCACAACGTTCCATGTGTATAACAGATTTACCAATCAAAGACAACAGCGAACACGCGACAAGTATACGATATTTTGGCAGTCCTCCAAGTTGCGCACTACAAATATGATCCAAAGACATTCAGGCTCGAACTGCCTATGCACCATGCCACGATATCGACATGCAAAAAATAATACGCTGACCTGCCGGTTCCGCCCTAGTATGCCTTTCCAAAACTGCATATATGTCCAAATTTATTCTATGATTGCATTGCATTTAAAACATCATTACATTTAAGTACTACAATCTACAAAACATTAAACATGAAAGCACTACAGTCATGCAGACGAATCTCGAGAATAGCGATATTTAGTCTGCTCAAGAGGGGTCATTGAGGACAGACTAAATCGGTTAACCAACTAATAGTTTGGCTTTGCGTTCCATAGCTGTACACATCGCTGATATATTGTGGGCCTCCGAGAATCGCTCGAAGCTCCGTGTCGTTTGCGTCTACATACGGTCCAAATGTAATACCGTAAACGCCAATGCCAGCCTGCCTCAGGGCACCCACTTCAATGGCGGACTGAGTGACATTAGTGCCATCACCAGCACTGAAAAATAAAAATGTTAGTGACAGATATTGACAGGTGTAAGTCAAAAGGCAAGTCAAAAGTAGTTCCTTACTTTGAGCCACTGATTAGTACCGTTAATCGCTTGACATCGGGCCTCAGTAAGTTTTCGCTGTCAATCACCAGACTTAAACCCCTGAAAGAACAACAGAAAGTGTGTGAAATAGCGGCTGATGCTGCACGATCACTATCAATAGCATTGTACTCTTGCGGACATTTCAGTTCGTTTCGTTCCCTGTGATCACGCACGTTTTCTTCGAGACGATAATAGCCAACGGAACAGGAAAGACAATCGAGTCCATCGGTACTAATGCGTCAAAGACCTTTTTAATCATACCGAAAGAAGGCCGGACCCTTTCTTCCTTGAACATAGAAATCGCGCAACAACAAGCTTCTCGTTTCGTTAAAGTTATTTTGGACGTTAATTTGCTTGAAATAGAACGCAAAGTCGGACACATGAATCAAGGCTATTCGCATCTTCGTGTCCGATATCGTAAATCCTTGTTCGAGAAACTCGATGAGCATATTCTTGACCTAAAAACAAGGGCAGGTGAGTAAGATATCATCTCCATGATAATTCAAGTACAGGGGTCTATTTCGCTAAAGCGCTGAAAGCTGAGATAAGTTGCCTGCGTCGCATACTTTTGATTTGAAGTTGCTATGGTTGAAATATGATTCTCAGACAATTAGTATCAGATTTCATCGGCCGACTGATCTTTAGTGAAACTGGGCCGTGTGTTAGTTGTCATAGCGCTGCTTTGGTTTAGGAAGAGAGGTCAACTAGAATAGATAATGCGAAAATTTGGGGGGGGGGGAGTCACATAAAACGCTATCGCTATGACTACTTTTATCCTACTAACTCCGTTAAAGCCGGCGTATGTGATTGTAGCTGATGAGTCGGTCAGAATTGTCAGATCTACTTCGACCAGCGAAACGTCACAATCTGAAGAGAATGTTCGACTTAAGAACTCGAAAGAATACGTCCATTTAAGTTTTAAGATGCGCACTTTTTGCTTCCAAATAAAAAATTCTGGCCATTGGCGGCACAGCACAAATTTGCTCATGACAATGAAGAATGGATATGAAACTGGACATATAGCCGACACTATCTATAATCTGAGACCAAAGAACAGTGATGGCGATGGAACACGCCAACGAGAGCAAACCGGATACTAGACAGTTTTTAGAGTTGCTGTGCAATTATATATTCCGCTTCAAGAATTAAGATAATGAGAGTACTACCTGGGAACTGGCAGTTAATGCCATGATAGCCAATGGCACACTTGCAGACGTATTTATTACGGGTTCCACCGTTTATACATAGAGGGATTTCGCAGTTTATTCCACTCCAGTATTGATTGCAAGCGCATGTCCCATTCACCAGTTGCCCATTTATGCATTCTGTAATCATATATAGGGGTGAAAAGAGTACTGTACCTCAGCCTATCCTAATTTCAAAACTAATTTTCATCGCCTTTACCAACCTGATATAACGTTGCATTGACTAAAGCTGGATCTCGTAAACTGCACATTTCCGTTCAGCATTCCCGAAACCTAAATCTGATGTATAAAACAAATGTTCACGAGCTTATTTCGTTTAACTGTTGCAACTATAACTGTTGCTAAATCGACCGTCGGAGCAACCCACCGAGGCTGCGTCATTTCGTATAAATTCTTATATTATTTGCATGCGCCAAAACAAAAAAGTATCCCTTTTTATTTCTACAATAATTATTTAGCGTATATTGTTTACTGTAGAGTTCAAACTGCTGCATTGACAAGATCGCGGCGGCAAGATACCAATGCTTTTTGTTTCACTGCTGGCGCGCTGGTTAGTGAGAAGGAAGGGGGGGGGGGGATTGTGACGCGACTTCGATTAAAGTTCTGGGAAGATAGGTGGTTGGTCAGTTAAAACATTCGCGGAAATATTCGCCGTGCGCACGACACAACTGACCCTTTGCAGCAGTTCGCACTATCCTAATTGCAACAGTCGTAATTATAGCAACTTTTTGAAATAGGCCTGAGAAATCAGTTAGCAACCGCAATTACTTGTATTCCGAATCGTCCTGATGTTGTAGTTGGACAGGAAAACGGTTGCGATTGAAACTCAAAGGAGCAGACATCACTCGGCCGGTTGTCAAAACTTATTGAATTTCCAAGTTGAAGCGAGCTATTCTCGTAATCAAAGAGCTTCGCTTGCAGATTATAAACTCCAAACTGGGTCGAAACGTGAGACAGAATGTAGTTTGTCGCTGAAAATATCTCAATGTAATTTCAGCACTGATAATTCAAAAAGAACGCAGTTAATCCACCGTCTTTTGTAACACGACCTGTAACCGTGATTTTCCATCGTTGCATTAAACTCGAAACTTTAGCATTCAATTTCACCACTTCACCATTTAACTTTGTCAACTGCGCTTTCAAACTGAAAGCAGAGATGCCGAAATAGGGGGGGGGGGGTGCAAGGTTGACGAAATTAAATGTAAACGTGACAAACTGGGATGCAAGACTGTGTAAAAGCATATGAAGTATAATTGCTCGATGAAACTAAAAAATCACTGTATGCATACGTGAAATGGAAATTGACGAATCTGTGAAATCATCCGTTGGACTGCTCGTCACCCCAAAGAATGCACTGGTGTCAGAATTAATGCGTGAAAATAGAAAGCATTGTGAATTGGCGGCGGCGTATGGTGAAAGACGAATGTTGACAGTGTACAGTCCATTCTGATTGGTACCTATTTGCAAAGTAGAAGTCAGAGGAGTATTTTTGAACTAGTGCAGTTATCAATTGTGCAGAAAACAGGAAAACGACTAACAGGCGTTACAACTGTGCTAATGAAAGTTAACCAGGAATTTTTCATTTGAAAGAGCAAACAAAGAGCAAGTTAATTATTTTTCACTTCACTGGTCTTTGCAGTTATCCAAGGCGCTAAGTGAGGAGATTGATCATTTTCCGACAATTTTCAAATGTTAAAATAAACGATAGTATGGACTCAGGGGTGCACAATCAATTTTCCCACGACGAACGCAATACTTAAAACATTTATACCATTTGTCAGCAGTTTGGCGACGATCAACGATCCATAGCTGTTCATCTCTCCATCACTTATAATCAACTGCGGTGTTAACTCGGCCCCTAAATTTGAAAATTCAATATATTTTGCCAAGATTATGATTAAATTATGCCATTTGGTCCAAAGAGTCGCATATTGGGATAGAAACCAGTGGCAATCAAAACGACATATTTCGTAGTGCCATCGACGTTAACGGTAAAGTTTTGTCCTCCGCCATTTATACAATCGTTAGAAAACTGGACATCTCCGCCAATCGTGTCATGGGCTGCTGGTAGGAAACTTGAAATGTACTAAAAAATGTGGCGTAAAAGAACTGTTACATTTAGGCAAACGCACGTTTATGGCAACGCCACTTCGTCCAATAACAATCGAGCCGCCACTAAATGCAGCAATATCGTAAAGAATAGAATTTTTTATGCCAGCCGAAGTTAGTGAGCTACTTGTGCTGAAGTAAATATGAACCTGAAAAGAGTATTTAGCTGCTTTAATGGAGAAGAGAACAGGAAAGAAGTAAAAATATTGAATAAATGTCCACTTTTTAACTCGAAATTTTCTTAAGAAAAACTGTTTCTGCGCGATATCCGTGCTCCGTTAATGTCTCAGCCGCGACGTATCAGGCGTCGGTCATACTTTAAAAACGAGTGAATGTTGTAAATAAAATGAGGGAGTTTATAATGCATGCTTGAAAATAGTGCGACAAACTTCGCCTACACTTTTGGGAATTTCGAGTATGTTCGATGCCTAGACTAGCACTCCAGGAGTTAAATAAATGAAAGAGTCAGTTTGGCCAACTACCGGTATCCTGTGAATACGAAAAATTTTAAATCATACTTAAATAATCAATACTATACACTCTGTCATGTAAGCAGCAACGAGAAATTTTTTTCACTCCTTAATTTTCTGATATATGCAACAAAAATTTGCATAATTCAACCGAGTGATGGTGTCTATTTTCTCGGTCACCAAGCACGACGCATACTTTACCTGAGCTTTGCCGAACTCAATCAACCTAAAGACAGCAGAATCGTTTTGATCGTCAATCAGAAGTGATTCGGTGAAAAAAAATATGGATCCGTATGAATTTTGGTCGTTTTGGAGTGCGAGGGAAATGGCCTCGACTACTTTCACGCGCTGATCGGCGGCAATTGGCGTCTCCTGAGCGATAATCAGTTCCGATTGAAGCGCTCGCTGGAAAGCTACGAAATCTGTCGTGCTTATCACTGTGGAATATTCTGAAAATAACACAATTTCTCCATTATAAACCATTTTCACTCCAAACGGAGTGCTTTTCTAATCACACTAAACGCTTATCTGAGTTGCTTTAAAGAAAGGTGTTTAATTTAACCTGGAAATTATCCGATTTAAAAAATGTTTTAATTTCTCCTAGTAGAACACTTAGTGCACATTTGCTCGGTTGGGCAGTCGTTCGCACTGCTCCTGCCCTATATCTTTATAATGCTCAGAATAATTACGTACGATTTTCATCGAAAACGATCAACGCGAATGTTTGATAGTAGAAGCTTGAAAGGAGCGGAATTTGCGCCAGCAGCTGTTCCATTCCTTGCAGACCAAAGAAATTCTGCTGCATTCGTGAGGTCAACTCCACGACCAATGTCAGTGTGCGGTAATTACTTGCGAATAAATGCGGGTTCTTGCTGGAGCATGTCGCTGTAATTATCATACTCGTTTTGCTGCATACAGAGTCACGTACCTTCGTCCCGAATATTCGCCTGCCGCTTTGCATTAAAATCCAAATTATCGCCTTTTACGCAAATGCTGGTCTCACAGAGATTGCCTGTGAAACAAGGGGAACATTTACACCGGCCAGCGGCATCATGCGTTCCGTTGTTTTGACAGTTTCGTTGTTGCGCTGAAAGAATATTAGTCATTGGTTTAGTGTATATTCTATTCGATATGAGCTCACGCGCAAGGCAATATGTGGTCATCATTCGTTGAAATGGAGATTTGTCAGTGTAAAGTCCTTTGATGAAAACAGGCAATGCTTGTTCTCGCTTCATGCACGCCAGGGGCTCAGGGGCGTCCACCGTGATGAACTCAACGTTGTAAGTGCATGACGTTGGTCGTGGCTTCGAAAACACTTGATACTGATCCTGGTCGATAATTAACAGCATCGTTCCGAGACCAATCATTGGCGAGAACTTGGCAACGGCATACGAGGAAATGCCTGCGAGTTGAGATGATGCATTACATTCAAAAGACTGGCGAGGAAAACTTCAGGTCTTTCAGTGCTTTTCGGTGCGCAATGTACAAATAAAGGGAATAGACATATCCTATTCACGAAGATCTAGTCTATAGCTTTTATCGCTTAACTGCTGATAACTTTGGTGATTTCCGATCTAATCAAATTCGCAATCCTGCATAAGCAAAATTTACCTCGCGATGATATATTATTTAGGTTAATCCATAAGTCGCGCAATATTTAAAAAGCTGTATGAAAAGTGTGAAAACTTACGAAAAGTTGGGAGGATATCGTAAACGTCGTTGTTCAGGTCAGTAACATAACCAAGAAAAATGTCTGCGTCGCTGTACTCCCAAACGCGGTAAGATATTGGTCCAGGCATGCCGTTTGCCGACTTCACCGACAGAGTCGCCGAACCATTAACAACGAGTGGAACTTCATACAGAGCGTACTGATCAGTTTGTACGCTTGGTACAAGCGTCATATCTTTCGCATTGATAGAAAGACTTATTATTGTGTTTCCTGAAGNGAGTGGAACTTCATACAGAGCGTATTGATCAGTTTGTACGCTTGGTACAAGCGTCATATCTTTCGCATTGATAGAAAGACTTATTATTGTGTTTCCTGAAGAATAACGTGTATCATGCAAGGCATTGAATTTGGGAGAACCAAAACTGGAATGTAAAGCATTAAAACCAGGTTATCTGTCCGAATTCTGAAATTTTGCGGTTACTCGAATCCTACCCTATTCTTGCTTATCATATAGTTGTCCAATGACGCTAACCTGTGACAGATATTGACAAGTTTCTTCCACTTAGAACCATGTCTTCAGCGTAACGGGTTGCAGAAGTATCATCGAACATCGAAACGACATCTTTGAAGTAAGTAGAATAAGCCGTTTTCGTAAAGATCTAAGTCAACCAACAGCTTTACTTCATATGAATGCAAGTAATACCTGAAGAACATCGTTAAAACTGCAAAATATGACGTGACCGCCGGTTTGTTTGGCGAGGTAGCTTAGCTGGGTGAATGAATTCAAATCGGTAGTGGTGGAGTTTGCAACGATGAAATAAAGCTAAGATAAAGGGTAATTAAATATTGATGATTCTAATTTTTATGAAAGGTTTCGCACTTGAACTTGCCATCGAAGCGCCTGCACAATAATCTTTTCTACTATATCGTCAGCAGCCGTCTGCGGACTTGATGTTATTAACGTCCAAATGGCAGATTTGAACATGGCGGAATTCGCCGTTAAAGCTTGCATTATCCCATTGAACACCGGCTGAGGCGCATTTAGCGAAGAGACAGAAGGAACTGCATTCAAACGCAACTTGAAGTCGCTAAAGTTGGTAGCCAAGTAGAAGTTGGTTTTGGGCGATGTCGACAGCGATGACTGCGAAAAGCTGCTAATTAAAAAGGTGGAAAACGATTGTGTGGCAAAAGCGGCGAAAGTGTTGTCGTTTAGCGCATTCTTCAGTTGGGATAAGAGTGGAATAGCTGAGATGGTCGCTTCCAAATTGACAATTAGACTACGCTGACGAGATTGGTCGGCCGTCGAAGGAGGAAGGCAGCTAACTGAAGTGAAGAAGTGTTTCTGTACATCAGAAGACTATTTCTTCCCGCATGATTTGCTTTGCTCATTCTGTGTGGCTGCGCTCAACTTAATAAAGCCACTCTCATTCGATAAAAATAACGAAACTGATAATCTGAATTTCAATAATAGTAAAAATCGAAGGCTGCTTCTAAAGTATCGAGTTTAATGCACTTTTTTAGCTTTGTCATACTTTCGTTCACTTTATTAAGTTTTGTGCAAAATTTAGTCACAAAGTGCTTCACCAAGATTCTAAGACAGCACTGCATCCATCTCTGATAACGATACTGACTTATATTTAGTCTAAGACTCGCTTGTTTAAATTGCAGTTACACTTAGCAATTTACCTGGCTCGCAGTGAATTCCTCGGTATCCAGGCGGGCACTGACACGGCTTGTCAAGTCCGAGAATGTTCTGTCCTCCTTGGAAGCAGACCCAGTTCTCGCAGTGATCACCAGTGAAATATGGAGGACAATCGCACTGATTCATATTAAATAAATTTATAACACCGCCGTTATAGCAGTAAGCTGATTGCTGGCTGCTGATATCCGATTTTAAGAGAACGAGAAAGAATAGCAAGAGGAAAAATGGCATCGTGGGAGATGCAGAGTAGCTTGGCGACTTTAACCCTCAATCAAAATCAGCAACTTTTACAAGGCGCCAACAGGCGAATGTTCGCTCCCAGCATTCAATATTTAGTCGGCCTACTACTGATAACTTGATAAGCCAGTTACAATTGGGCGTTGTAGCCATGTGCGTGTGTGTTTGCTATGGACTGATTTATGATTAAATTTACTGCGGTACTTTCGCTACTCTTTCGCTCAGTTTATTCCAAACGTCGCTTGTCGGAAAAACGTACTAACATTCACACCATTGCGTGTCAAGTATTGGCCAGTAGTTACATTTTGAGACGATTTATGTCTAGTACCACTTTCACCGAAGTTTCAAAAAACCGCGCCTTCAAATTCTCTCTTTTCTTGTTATCATCACGTGTGTTCGCTGGATTGAGACGAATTAAAGGTTACTTTTTTTTACAGTCATATAGTCCGTCTCTGACGCAGGCATGCAGTAATACTACGTACATGCAGAAAGAGGTCATTGAAGGGTGTGACTTTCGGAAACATCTGTTAGTGCTGTGGATAACAGAAACCTCAAGTCAACAGGAGAAAGCCGTACAAAGTCCATTCTTATTGATCGGTTTGTTCAGTACAATGCTTGGACTTAAGCACAGCGTGTGAGGCGCCTTTCGAGTTGTTGGTAAAAAGGCTTGCTGAGAAATTTAAACTCTTTGTGTTGCGTGGCGTAACTTGGGCAAGAGGCACAAAATCCCGCACTACTATTATCGTATGATGAGAAATACTTTAATTCGCAATGAGAAGACCGCAATATGGTCCATACGTTGATCGCTGTGTTTTGCACTTTTGTGCTACGTAGGCTTTTAATCAATGCTAGGGAGCAATGATCGTGGTTGTCAGGGGAGCGAAAAATCGGAAGCCACGTAGATAATTGTACGCTGCGAAACAGCGGTCATTTACGCCAATTTATGACGCAAGCGAACATGTGCATAATTTGAAAAACTGTACCTTTGTCACACAATGAATAGCGATCAAAAATTAGCAGCGCTCAATGTGACGTAAGTCCGGCCCGTAGGGTGGTATTTGATCAAACCTCAGTAGGACATCCGACTAATTGTCGTTGGATCGGAAATTCTACTATTATAATCGCACTGCTGCTTTGCATAGTCGTTACTTTTTCTCGAATCAATGGAGTCGAATTCGATTAGTTAAACGATTCTCTTGCAATCGCCTGCAAAGATACTATCGCTCTCAACGAAAGTATGCGTGCGCAATTTCTTTTACATGGAGCAAAAAATCAGTAACTCGCAAACACCGCCGCAGGCAACATTGTGGAATATTCATGCATACCGTGCAAACTGTTGATTTTCGTGGTATGTGTGCGTAAGAATTTTAAGCACGCGCGGCACGCTCCGACGTGTGGGATGGTTATTGAGTTTACGCAGAATAACAGCAGGCGAATAAAATTTTATCAGATAGCGGGATGGAGAGATGAGATAGCAGGGCGACTACAAAATGCTAGCGGAAGAAGAGATCACGAAAACATGCCATTCAGTGCTTCCGTTCTGTAGGCGGTCGTAGAGAGCGGCGAAACTTGTGAGAATAGCATTTGCTCATCACGCATGTTTCAATAGATCGAAGTTGATGAATTCTTTTGTGAAGATTCCTTATATGTGCCAAATCATTTTACGGAGAGACATTTGCGAATAATAGAGCCTTCAACAAACGAAGCTCTCTCTCTCTCTCTCTCTCTTCTTTCTCCCTCTCTTTCTCTCTAACGAAGCCTCTTGTACGTCAAGAAGTTTCAAGTTATTATTTTTCGTATATTTCCAATGATCCAGTTTGTTTTATATTTATTTTATCATAATCTCAGGATTTTTTATAGGAATCTTAAATAGTTTCATTATTAAGTGCTGGAATAGCGAACCGGTACAGACTTTGTTTTATCATCGTTGAAAGTTTTCGGGGGTTGTCGGAGGAATATGCACGGACCCGTATGTGATGTTTCGTAAACTAATCAAGCTATTTCATGCTTCCCTTATTATTAAGTTTTAAGGAGCGCTTTGAAACCTTTTCTTATTGCTTCAGTAAGTATTAATAGTGATAATTGACGCTATCCCTATACTTGCTTCTGACACTCATTAATCACCATCACAAGCGAACTAATGTTTCAATAGTGATAATTTGCAGTTTCCAGGCAACGCTATTGACCAATGTTCACAAATTGCTGAGAGAGGCCACATCGATAAACGCCGCGTTTTCGTATTTTCATAACGTCCGTTCGCAAACCGTTGATCATCGCTTGTGATTCAGTTTAAATAAGCACTACAAGCGCCCCTATGCAGCGCATGAACATTTAGCCTACATGTAGCTAGTAAATCAACAATTTTGTGTGGGACAACAGAACTAGGAAGGAAAGTTGGAACGCTTCATTTTATTCGCCGCTTACAAGCGTTGTTGTTCGTGGAATAGTTTGTTGCCCTTGGCGTCGCTATGTGACGTCAGTGGTCACGGAGGCAACAGACGTCGTTCCGTCCGCTCGCTATCCTCTCTCTTTTGTGTCATACATTTATATTTCATTGACACGCAGTGACCAGCACAAACTAGTACAGTGGAGAGTGCCAGCGTGGAGAGAATTCATTTCCTTTCTTTCATGTATCGCCGTGTGTTCATTCACTGATTGCGCGTTTGTTTTCATTCCTCAGAAAATATCTGTTCGTTAAGGCCGTCTGTTCTTCCCGCCCAACGCCTTCGCTTGTCAAGGAGCAGCTGATGAAGAAACAACTATGATGCTCTAACTACTGCCATTCGTTTGAACCCCCTAGTCGCAAAATCATTCTGTTAGAATGACGCGACATATCGCAGTCATCGCCTCCCTTCTGATCGCCACTTTCTTCTGTCACTTTGGTGCGTTTTTTGCAATGCGATATTAACATTGTTCATTCACAAGTTTCATTTGTTTTAGAAGCGGTTTTGGGTAATATTGACACGGCAGATCTGAATAAGCCAATTGTCGACCTGCGCGGGAGGAGAGTTCAACTTTCTGAAAGAGACAGGTCTTCCGTCAAAGATATTAATGAACCGTAAGTCTCAAAGTATCTCCAAGTATTGTCAAAGTCGCTGCTGCTTGACTGTTTTTCCTGAATCGAACTAAACATATATTTTATAATTTAAAATATCATCTTTGATTATATAGGTGGGTAATAGTAGTTAGTAGGAGTAGAGAAATAATCGCTCACTATGTGGATAGCTTTTTTCAAAAATTCATCATATCTCACTTCATGTCGCAAGCGGCGAAACGACCCCTGTTATTCACTTCACGTTCAACAGCAAGTTAAACAGCCGCATTCCAATCAGAAAAGCATCCCATTCGATTTATAGAATTTTATCGCTGCACTAAAAGGCTAAAAACCGTCCATGGGGTACTTACGTTTATGCGATTAATGGGGCGTCATGCATTGGTTGAGCGTCGTATCAAATCGCATTTGGATGTTTACGACGCTACGGTCTGTATAATGCGATCAAATTCGCCCGCTCCCCTACTATATGGTTTTAGTGCCATTATGGCGGTGTTGACAGACTTTGACGCGACTAGTCGATTTGTTTCGCTAATGTTGCACACTTGGTTAAATGTGTTTGGTCAAGTCATCAATCACGTCACTTATGAGCTGGCATAAATTACCAATAAAAAATATTATCATTCTCATTTGGTATTGCTGCATCGTTGTGTATTCTATTGCGGAAATTGCTTTCTGTTCTTACGCCAACCCACGCGTTTAATAACCAGCTTTATGCACTCAATCGACATTGAGACGGAAATAACGCGTTAATTGTGCAATTAAAGGGGGACTTTCAGTGATGAAAGAGAAAAAGACGATGAGATGCAGTACGATGAGAAGGACGTCGTCGGACGCCCACGAATGGGAGAACAGTCGATGACAATGATGAGACAAGCGCAGACGCCGTTCGGGCTGGAGAAGCCGAGGCATCTGGTACAAGTGCATTTGGGGGTGATGGACGAGTTCTGGGGCACCATTCTCGTCCTGCTCTTGGTGTTCGGCTTGCCGACGCTCTGCGGCATGACCCTGCTGGCCATCGTCGTCTGGTTCGTCGTCCGTCGACGGGACAAAAAGGCCGCCGAGCTGATGCGCTCGCAGCAGCGAACCGAGCGCAGTCGGAGCATGCTCTACTCAGGGATCGGCTGCATCCGCCGACCCGCCAGTCCCGTCTTCGAAGTCCAACCCGCTGACGAGGAGTTCATTCGGATCGCCAACAAACATCGGCTCTCCATTACGAAGTACTAACACACAATACCTAGCAATCTCTCATTAATAATTCAGTACAAAACGCCGCTTGCCGATCGATTACCGTTGTAGTCCTTTCTGTTGGGCATTCAAATCAATGTAATGCACTCATGTTTTATTAAGATTGTCGGCAGGTGACAAATAACTGCGCACCATGATGATCTTCATAAACACGCCCATAGAGTTCTCAAACTTGATTTTTGGAGAAAGGTTATAAAAACTTCAATAGTTGGTCCCGTCGAATAACATAAATCGGAAATGTTCGTTATCATTGCAGTGTGAAAATGAATACTTCTGCGACGATAATCTTACAAGCCAGAGATCAGAATAATATGCACTCTCACTTATCAGTGAAACGCTCAGCACACTTCTGCTTTAATCTATCGCTAGTCATAACTGTTTGTTTTGTTCCAAAACCAAATCGGCGAGTGGCTTTAATGCGCGCATTTTCTGTAAGCAAATGAATAAACGAGTCTTGAACAATCTACTGGTAATTGTTATATATTGTGCTATTCAGGTCTGAAATATTTTTAGGAATGTTTGACATCAACGGTCATGTTATGTATCTATCTCAAAGCGGTTGCGCCGTCTGCTTTACATATTGTTGGACTGATTAAAGACATTGTCAAAGTCTCTTGTCCTAACTGAGCGTGAACACAAATTTGCACGCCTTCTTCCGTCGCAACACTCCTGACGTCGAATTGCGCGAACATCATCGGAATTCAAAGTGGTGGTGACATTTGCCGTCAATTAGCAACCATGCACAATCGTTACTATTACTTTAGTATTACAAAATGCGAAAGCGTAGGAAGTGTAACTGACGAATTTAAGAAAAAGGTCGATCATCGTAGGCAGGCACATACATTCTTATGGAAGGCAGACAAATGACGTGCAGTATTAGGCATTTTTCTGAAGACGCAAGCTTAATGATAGTACAAGCATGCATAGAGTGAAGCTTAGCCCTTTGCCCTGTCACAGATGATCTTCTTGATAAGGTGATGTCATAATGCTAACCACCTCCATGATCACGAGTGGAGCGACTGACACAGCTTCAGTCGCGGCCTTGTTAACTTCAGTCAGAACATAGGCCTCATATTCGCCAAGAAATTTCAGTATACCGGCCAGTTCTGTGCTCTTCCACCGATTGCAAAATATATAACTGACGCTCAAGTCAGCCGGAAATAGCCAGAGTTCATCGTAACCAGAGTTTATCTTCACCTTAAGCAAACGATCGTTGATCTCCTATCAAAACATTGAAGAATAGAACGATTTTCTGGGTTCATAAAAATCTCTTTTGCGTACGAAACACAATTCCTTGCATGTGTAAAAGACGCGACGAGTGCAACGTATTTTTTCTACATGTAGCAAAACATTATGTAACCTTCAACAAATGCGTATTTGAACCTTATGGACCCGAGCAGACCTTCAACTAAAGTGACATTACGTCACTTTATCACGTGGTGAAGTACAGTATACTTTTAGAGCAGAGTCACCTCAGTCAAAGGCATGTTTGCATTAGAAGCAAAAAGTGCAAACCAGCCATAATGGTTTGGCGTCATCATTCCATCGTACAAAAACGAATTACGTAGCTAGCTGCGCACGATAATGTACTTACCAATCAAATTTGATGCGTAACTGACGCGCTGTATAGTATGTATGATGCCTGCGCATTTTGGGCAAAAACTCTCCATTGTGCCTGTTTGCTGTCAGTATTTCAAACTAGTTGAAAAATAATTTCATTCAGCAAAAAGTAGCATTGCGCTATGGTTGATCAACATTCTCATGTGTGACGAGAAATCTGTATGATCATAAAACGAACCAACGAGGGAAAATAAAACTTCCCACTGCGGCATTATACTGTTTCAACATACACACACATAGACACATATACCTCACACCCACCACACACTGATAAAGCAATTTAAGGAATATCAGTTGCTTTGTAATCATTGCGCATGTCCAATTAATAGACGAATTCAACGATAACCAGTGAGATCAGACGCTCGCACTCAGAAATGAAAAATATTCAATCAAGAAGCCAGCGAACATCGTTCAATCAAGAATTCATAAACACAAAAATTTACATAATTAGGCCGGCGACGACCATCACCTATTACCACAAAATGTACACAATCCGATATGCCAAAAAATTAGCGCACATGCACCACAGCACAGTGAACATTGCGTCAGATAAAAATCATCTCTACGAATTCATTCCGGCAAGAATAGGGCAGCAAAATGCTTCCGCGATACGCTATCAGAGCGCAAACCGAACTGACATCCACCGAAAGTAAACCATACATCGTAAACACTTTCAACTTTCTTCCAACAACATTTGTTCCTGATTTAAAAAAGTGAGAAATATATAGAAAAATAATCGATTCTCTTCGATCAGGAAAATTAAATAGTAATAGTCCGATTAAATACATCGGGGTAGTGCGTGCGCGCAAAGACTTTTTCCAGCTCATCCAGTTGGAAGGCGCTGAATGTTGTGCGGTAGCGGCGTTGCTTTCTCTTATGTCCGTCGATGTCATTGCTCTCTGGCGAGTCGCCCATTCGGAACCGCTCCTCCTCATCCACGCCCATCTCACTTTCGTTTCCCACAACCGTTCGCTCGGCCAGCAACTGCTCCGTTGGCGCTTCCATCACTACGGCCATTTTGTCAGTCGCTCCACTCGGCTTAGTTACCCTACACGATGTCACTTTCAATTTTTCAACTTCGCGAGAACTCTGACGACGACGACAAAGCGATGATGATGATGATGATGATGATGAAATCCTGCAAGGAAATTAAGAAATGCAAGAGCCGATACAATCGGTAAACAGGCGACAAAAACGGCCGCGCGCTAATCAAATATAGCCTTTAAGGCGACTACGGGGGCGTTAGAGTACATCCTCTCCTTGCAGACAAAAACCGTACTGAATGGAAAGGGAAGTTTCGAGTAGTACAGTGGGAGAAAACAGGCGTCAGTAGAGAAAATACGGAACGACAATAGAAGAATGAAAAATTAAATGAATAAAGAAGACAAGGGGATGAGTGAGGGACGAGCGAGCGAGCGAGCGAGCGGGCGGAGACCGGACCGAACCTTGTGTGACGCTCGCGCGAGTGTAGCCCAGCGCCTAATATGCCCGGCGATCAGCGCCAGCCAGTCTCAGTCGAACGGATCGTTTGATTAATTTAATTAAAGGCCTAAGCCGTCCTGCCGTCGGCTCTCTCTTCCCCCTCCATCCACCGTTCACCAGCATGCGCATTCGGTTTGACGAGCGCCGCGCTGCGCATTTTGGCGCGCGATTCAAATTCAACTATTAATTTGTTATACTAATTGCAGAGAGCCTACAGAGAGCGTCTAGTACACGACAACGATTATCCAGAAGCTCGAACAAGGGAATAAATCTAATGACGACAAGAATCGAAGGTCGACATTTGAATTCTGAGCGATGCGCCCAATACGACATTGATGCGATAATTTTCTCCCTTGTCAACCGCCGCCATAACAGTTTGATTGACAACCAATTGAAAGGCGGCGACCAAAATACATCTGATGATATTTCTATGCGCTCTAAATGAATTCTACACGAACCTCCAAGGCTAAAAACGCACTACATCGAAATGCGCAAAGAAAGGGTATACGTACCCGTACGTGTGGTACGCGTGGCAGCTAGGGGTCGAATCAAAATGAGAGCGGCGCCGCCAACAGTTCAAATTCGTCGAAGAGCTAACTACCGTTCCTAAGTTACTGACTTGTTTTCCGAGGACTTGGCTGATTTGATTAACCGTTGAATTGAATTATCCCTATTCTATTCAGCCACGGGATGTCAAAATTGGCAATCCAATTAATTTCGCATCAACTCCAGCAAAACACACCGTTTTGGGTACGTTGATAACAAACTATCCTACCGTAACCGCTGTCAGATCATTCTTTTGCGATTGCACCAATGTTCGGCAAAAGTTTGTTACGTCAAATTGTTCAAAACGGGTTTGAGGTAAAAGCACGCCAACGCTTTCGCGTGGGTTAGAATAAGACTTGGGCAAAGATAAAGTTATATGGTATAAGATTGGCGTGGTGGCATAGCATTATAATAGAGGGTGACAAATCATCGTCGTACCTATTGCATCTCGTGATTCGACCGCTTCTGAACTATCCGCCGCGCCATTATAGTGTATCAACAATTAAATTTCCTCGTTGCTCGTGAATCAGAGAGCGCCGAACAAGGTGCAGCAGCAGCACATAATTTCGTTACTGCATCTGGCCACAACTATCCTACCAGAGCTATAAACCGGACCGTATTGAGCGCCTCGCCGGATTAGAGGACGGATTTTTGGCGCTGCACAATACGTTTCGCAACAACTAACATTTAATCGATGGCGCAGGAGCGATCAACAATGCGCACCGGACGCTGTCGATCCGAGTGAAAGACTAGATACGACCGGGACTGGCGGGCGACTAATAAGAGCGCGGACGAGCGGCGATTTGAGAAATCTAATTAATCGCCGACGACGTGCGACTAGCAGGTGCTCTAAAACGATTTAATTACATTAATTACGAATCGGGCCGATTTGTCCCGCCGATGCGCGGACAGCGGCGCGTCTAATGAATCCTTCAGCCGATCCGATTTCCAATCGTCATTTCGCTCGTTCGCTTAGCTCAAATTCTCCTCGCGACTACAAAGAGCGCACTGTACGCCTCCTAAATTTCTAATCGCCTCGTCCGTGAGCGCCGCCGCCGACGGGCTGAGAGCCAAATGAAATTCATTCATACATATTGATCGTATTACCTTAAGCCAAAACCCGCGGATCATAAAGTTACAGTGTTCCGTGAACGAAGAAGAAGCAGGAATAACATCGCGGAATTTATGCTCATTAGCGCGCCAAGTACAATAATATATCAGCCGGCCAATTTAGCCGATGCGCCGCGCCACTGTTCCACCCCTCGTCCGACGGGATCTGATTGAAATTAGCGCCTTCGCTGTCAAACAAACGTGCTCGAGAGCTAATTTCTGCAAAATCGTATTAGGCGCGCGAATAGTGAAATACAGCAATTAATAAGACGACGACGACGACGACGAAAGAAGCCGACCCGTAGTCTAAATTTGCTCGCTTCGTCGACTGGCCAAAAGTGAAGCCATCGGTGCAGTCTACTCTCAGTTTGCGATAAGGCGAATTACCCGCAAGAGCGGCGAAATTGAGACCTAACCGGTGAGCGTAATAGGATTAGCGAAACTAAGTGCATTCTTCCGCATTTACGACACTAACATGACGACTGAAAGCTGATAAGCGAACACGACGTTAAACACCACAGAGGGTTGTCATCGACGTCACGCATGTTTTATTTGTCATTCGCTTCCCTCTTTTATGGGCTACAACTTTGCTCATGTTACCAAAGAAGCCGAGTCGCGATTGTGCCACCGCGCTGAGCGGGTGCGTTCTATAAATTTCGCACAAATAATAACACCTAAAAACGAAATACAGTCGAATGGAAACANCCGTGCGGCGGAAATGAATGCAAGAGCAGCACCAATAAGAGAGCCGGAAAGAGACAAACGAATGAGACAAACCGGACAGAGAGATCGAGACGACAGAAGAGAGCGAGTCCAACGTTGAAGAGGAGAGGGCGGAATTAAGAGAGAGGGAGAGGAGGCTGCACGCCAGTTAAGAGGGTAGAAAGAAATGGGGGGGAGATCGGCGGTGACCGGCCGTTAGGCATTGATCATCGAGGGATAATTGAGCCGCACAGTGGTCCCGTCGCGGAGCGTCGATAAATCATCATTATTCGATTAATTTCATTTCACCGCCGCCAGCGGGCCAGAGTCGGGCTCGCAGCGGCGAATCCACCGGACCGGCCTCGGTTCTCTACCGTCGCCGCCGATGCCGACGCCGCCGCCACCGCCGCCGCCACCGCCGCCATGGCCGTGTATGTGCGCTGCGTCGGCAAATTATTGCGATTAAAATTGACGCGACGACAATTACCTTTCGATTTACTCTACCCGCCGACGCCGCCGAAATCTATCAATTCCCTCTCGGCCGATGTCGTGGTGTATGGCCGGACGATTGACATGGGAGCGAGTGGCGAGTCGGTAATTTTTACGCAATGAATGCGGAATGAACGGTCGCCGGCGGTGGTCTCTCGGCGCTCGCACGGGGTGGGTTGGAGCGGTCGCTTTGTCCGGACAATTCGTCCGCATCTCCGCGCGGCCCTTTACGTCGTCTGTCACCAGCCGGTCGGAGCCGCGCGCACCAATACAGGCAGCTCGGCGCATTGACCGCCTGTAATGACGGTCGTAAATTGATTGGCGCCGCAAATTCTGCCCTACCGATGATTGAGACGCATTCTCCATTCGGCAGAGCACGGTTATGCGAACGAACGACTTTTATATTCTTCGCCAATCGCAAAAAGTGATTTGTAGGCGGCCTGGCTGTCCGTCATCACCGTCCTCGTTACCGTACTCTCTCTTTGTGCCATCACCCATTCAATTCGCCGCTGTCTCTATGCATTCGTCAACTTCATTTACTCTTTCTTTATCCACGCATTTTCTCTTTATGTACATATATTTGCATGCAATTACTTTTGTAAAATCGATCGCAGCGTTTATTACTCGGCTGGCTACGAATGACATGAAAGAGGGAGATTATTGTAAAAGAGTCGAGCGAATAAGAGAGTCTTGGCGGGTTTGCGAGCGCTCAATGTTACATATCGTCGTGTTTGACAAGATGAAAAAATGTCGACGGGCGCAAAGAAATAAATCCTTGAATGCATTTTTTGAGTTTACGCAAAGTACCGTTCGCTTTTCATTTGCCATAAATGCACAGCTCTCTGTTGGATGTGATGTCCGAAGGCGCCGCGGGAGACAGAAACCATTGACGAAGTACGCAATGGATCTGCTCAAGCTCACCGGGCGGTCAGTCGCATCAGCGCGTTGAACAGCCGTGGCGGCACGCGGTCTACGAGACCCAAAATAACCAACCGTCCAACCATGAAATGCAACGGCCAGAAGCAAGTTCGATTCAAGTATCAGCAGGAGCGAGAGGATGATGCTGAAGTTTCGACTGATTGTTCGTCACTACCGAAATCAGACACAACCGTCGAAGAACTGTCCATTTCGGAACCGTCCACTGTAGTCGCAACACGAACGCCTGACGCGTCTGAAGAAGAGTTCTGCTCATTACCGTTTGGTGAACGACCTCAGGCTGTTTTTTGTCCCCATTGCAAAGTATGGTCTTCGTATCCTTGTTACTCTTCCTCATATGAATTGATGGTGGGATTGGGCGATTGATATATTCGCTAGATTCAATCAAATAACCCTGCAACACGGAACAACGTTGTACGCCCACCCTATGTACTTTGATCGTCCTCAACTGTCCGCCGATCTTGAATCTCTTAATGCATTACAAGTCGTCCTACTTAGCCGAGATCTTAATTAAAATCCGATTGACAAACATTGCTCTCTAGGTTGCAAAAAGGAAAACCTCTATCAGACTGGACGATATTAATGCCAATCGGAAACATCTGTTGCGCCCGTATGCCTAAATCGCAGTGTTTTAGCGCATGGTGCGTACGATGGTTAAGCATCTGCCAGGGAAGATGACCTTCGTCATGATGGCGGTGATCTGCTGCGCATTCTTCCCTCTTCTCTGGCTTCCTCTATGTCTCGACGTTTGCAAAGATGCCCATCACTTTTGTCCCGACTGCTACCATCGCATTGGCGTAAAGAGGCGCTACTAATACATATCTACTACCGTAGCCGCAGAAATAAGGCCACCTATGTGAATAGCATTTCGATTATCGGCTTTAGAAATGTATTTTCGATGAAATGGATCATTTCTTGTAATGAGATGGAAGCACAATTTGCTGCGCTCTGCTGTTGGAGAGCTCAATATCAGATGTTCCAATGAAAAATTAAAAATGCGGCTTTAGCATCAGAAATATGATTTCTATTTCTACTATTCGCCGCCCTGACGACCAGTTTTGCCAGCGGCAAATTACCGAAATATTAATAAACAGCTGAATCGTCATGATTCAAACTTGAGCCAACTCATTTGCATTCATCATCTAGTAAGAAGTGATATATTCGAAAATGAAGTCGAGAAGCAAAATTTAAGTTATTGGTTTACGTGCTTGAAGAGATGAGGTGCGCATGTGAAGCAAAAGTCACATTTAATCAAGCCCTTTGGCATCAAAAATCAGTGGCGCACCGATCCCAGCTTACATCCACATCGTAGATCACCTTTAGGGCAATTTCTATAAGCAGTCATAACTCCTAATTCACCTGTGATGACTCATTTTGTGTCAAAAATCGAGTTAAATTTAGAAACGCGATGATGAGTCAGTCAATTCACTGATACAATATGTACAAGGGATTCCATCGCATAGCAAGGATAGCTTGCAAAATAAAAACCTGCTATTCAAATGGCAGCGAGACTCAGTGGAACTGGTTTGCAGTGAAAAAGATGCGATGCGTTATTGATCGGCGCTGCCGCGGTCTTACGGCTGCCTGCCCGGCCCATGTTTACTGCCAGAAACCGCGCACACTCACTCACCCACTGCACGTAAACACATAGATTTCTGTTGCGTCGCTCGCGTCATTGTGGCATTCACCATTGGCGATCTGTCTGCGAAAGGTTGGGTGAAAATAATCGAGCAGCAATCATGGAGAAGAAAATGATGGAAAATAATCCTCCTTCTGCACAAATTAAAGTGACACCGGCTCCACCAGTGAATGTCGTCGTTCATACCGAGACGCTGCCGACGGCGGTGATCGGCGATATTCCCATCCAGACCACATGTCCTAAATGTCAGGTACTAGCTTTAATCTTAGTTTGACAGTAGGATCCTACTTCAACTGATATTCTTTGATGACTTGCTGCTATCGCTACCATCTTTTTTATACCTGGTGAACGGTTAACAATTACTTTTTGAACATGACGTCATTTTGAAACTGTTGTTTACGTGAAGATGACTCAATTCTAAATGGCAGCGGAATGAATAATGAAATTAATTTTTTAGTGATAGATCGGCAGTATAATCGAAAGTTAGGTTGTACTTAATTTCATTAGGGAGCATAACATTGAATATTATCAGCGAAATATTTATTTCCCAAATAAAAATCGTTAATACAAGTAGAGCACTTCATTTGCTGTCCGTTGAATAAGGCTGAAGACAGTAATTGATACGCGATGAAATTGGCCTGTTGATCAGCGAATGAGAAATATTTTCAGCAACATGTGGTGACAAGACTGAATTACAAGGCTGGAGCGCTGACGTGGATCTGCGTTATAGTCATTCTGCTAGTCTTCTTCCCACTGGCTTGGGCGCCTCTGTGCATTGACTCATGCAAGGACGTTGAGCACTACTGTCCGAGCTGCGGCACGCATATTGGCACGAAGAGGCGGCTCTGATTGTCCTTCTTCAGTTTATTTGTGTCTTCATTTGTGTCGCATTTTATTTGCGCTGTAACTAGAACCGAGAATCTCCTTTCTCTCCCTCCCCACAAATTTCATTTCCTCACCATCCACAAAACTCTCGCTTTGTTCCGTCTCAGAAACTGAGCTTAAACCCCAGCTGAACATCCTTTTTGTCAATATCTTTTGACAATTCACTTTGCGAACAGTACGAGGTTTAAGAGAGATCGGAATTCAATTTAATTCGCTCAGCGTTGTCTTCAAGCTTTTACCTATAATGAACTCATCGCTATCATATGAATTTCCCCTTTCAGAAATTTAGATTCTTACGCGTTCCCGTTACAGCTCTCTCTTATTTAAAACTGTATGAACCGCCACAAATCTTACTATATATTTCACTGTTATACATGTACAACTGCCACGCAAATTTAATCAAGGAATGTGAAGAGCGAAAGAGTTGTGCTGTATATTTTGTGCCAAATTCTTGATAAATTTATAATTCTTTGTGCTATTATCGATAAATAAAAACTGTATATTTTCTCATGCTGTCACCTCTATATTTTTCAGTATTTTTGTGCATTATTAGAGTAGTATATCCGAACAGTTTTGGTGAAAATGTAATTAAGATATCGATCATAATGAAAGTGACCTGAGAAGATAGGCTGCAATTTAAGCGGTTGTAACAAGAGAAGCAGCATTTGATTTTCAAAAGTACGATTTATAGTTCATATGAAAGCAGATATTTTAAGAGGTGCAGTTTTCTGACGTTAGCGTTCGTCAGGTGATGCCAAAGGCAGACGAGTTGTAAACAGCGAACAAACAAAACTGTTCCCCTTGCGCTCGTGATTTCTTGCACGGCTCCGCGACATACGCAAAACGGTAACCGGCAGCCGTATGTGTTTTAGGTTACCAGTCATTACCGCCTCAAATCCATTCCATAGCTCAACGATGATTTATATTAAGGCAAAAGTTCATTGAAATCGAATGAATTTTGATTTGCGTTGATCCTATTTAAACTCTGTATTTCCAATTATTGGACGGCAATTGTATAAAGACTTTGATCCCACGCTATCAATCCAGCGAATATCGTGAAGCGCCATTAATCATCGAATGTCGGCGCGGGATCAGCCGGTCTACTCTTCTTCATGCCGTATCCTCCCAATTATCATCGTCATGCTGTCAGTCAACTACCATTTATGCCTATGATGGTTATAACATTCCGCGGGAATCTCATGTACTTCGCATGCTCCAGTTACCGTGTGATAGATATTTTGCTCTCTGAATGGCATAATGGTCGGCGCACAATCATTGGGACTGTGAATGATACCACGTCGTCAATTTTATGCGGGATTTTATCGCTGCAGATTAGCTGAATAACAGATTTCGTAAGTTGATGCAGCAATGCAGCTGTGTATCTCACAGAAAACTTTCTTTCCTCTATCCCCATGCTTTTTACTGCAGTAGAAATCTTCATAGCAGTATCGCTTGCAATGGTGATTCACTAATCGTGATCGGCTTTGGCCGGTCTCAAACTTTCAGCTTCCTACGTTTAGTACAAGTCATTAATTGTTTATAGTGGTATAATCGGTGTGACGCGCGCATTTTTTTCTTCAGCGTAAACTGCTGACGTCTCGTCAACAAGGCCGGCGACGTATTGATAGAGCTATGGAACGTGTCTTTTTGCACTTCCTTCTTCCCTTGACATCAGTGTCATGCCGCGTTCACATACAAAGTGTTTATTGCAACTTTTCCCTCAATGCAGTATATCTTCGGAATCACAGCAATTTAACAAATCAAAATTACATCGCTAATTACATTACACCAAAGAGTATTGAAATGTACTGTTGATCGTAACGTGATTCAACTGTATAATTACAACGAACACAGCTTGTCAAGTACAACAGACGTGTTTATACATGCACATATGGAATGTCGGGAAGCGCATCGAGGGAGCGTTCGGATTTATCGTGATTTGCCTCATCAGGATGTGACGCCAGTTCGTATTCCGGCTTCTTGGATACTCTCATCTTCTCGGCTAAAAGAAACATTGTTGATGACCGAAAGCCTCTCTTAAAGCGTGCACACTCACCGACAGCACAAATGACTTCTTTCGATTTCACGACGCCTTTCTGAAAACAAGCGCAAATTTTTAAATATTACAGATGTTGGAGAGAAAGAAATGCACAGATACCTTTATCATAAAACGATTGCAATTGCATAATTGTGAAACTGAGACATTGTAAGCGCCGAAATTGGTCACTGTCCAGTTATTTTTAGTTTTCTGACCAATTATCGCCCTGGTTCACCGCAATTTCGCAACTTTGCAATTACAATTGTCAATGAATTAGGTTCCTGGCCATACATAAAGGCGAGAACACTATTATGCATAAATTTTCATGTTATAATGCATTCACAATAGCATTTTTGCATACTGTTAACGTTGACTGTTAACGTTGCATAGTGTTAACGTTAACCATCCTCAACTTCAACATTATAAATAGTCCCTGTTTTGGCATCTCAGTTTGCACACTATCCATAATACACAAATATCGTAACCACTGTATTTTTATAGTACAGAACTTCCAAATAAACTGAGTCTCTATGATATTGCAACAGCAAATTCAAACGGTGCAACTTACATTTTCTCTGCCCTTCAGAGAGTAAGCTTGAACAGCCTAGAAAGTACACAAATTATTGTCAAATTTCTTATTCAATCGGATCAAAAAAGCAGATAACATACCTCACTAGCATCCATTTTGAACTTAATCCAAAAGTTAGCTCAGCACAGGTTAGAAAAGATATTGATGACGGACTGAATTTACAACGTCGAACATCAGTATTTATCACAATTGTTATCAATAGTTGTTTATAGCAGGCAATTTGCGCGTGACCGCCTTCCATGGCGTATAAATAAATAATGCTGCCAAAATCATCATCACCGTTTCAAACTTAAAGAGCGTTCTCGTCAACACTCTCATTTGGCAACAAGATTAGCGTTATCTGTTGTTGCAAAGTTTGGCTATTGCAATAACTGGTAGTTGTTTATGAAGCGACGCTTCGTATGACGTACCTAGGGTCACTTCACGCTTTTCATTCTCAATTGTTTTCTCTATGTGGGACATGGCATGCGTTTGCATCTAATTTTGAAGCGGGTGAAATAATTTGGCTTGTTCACATTATACTACACCTTGCGCTGTTCTTTTCTGTATGGCAATTCTGTAGAGTCGATCAGCAAAGAGAATCTCCTATTCTTCCCTTCCATCAGCGCGTTTAACTATCCGTTTGGACGAGTCCGTGTCGTTGAATTAGGAGGTATTTCATAACTGCGACGAGATTCTCAATTACTGTACGAAGTTAAAACTAAACAACTGTTGTTAAGATTATTAAATGACTTATAATCCAACGCCCGAGAGTTTAATCAAAGCAGCATTTCGGAATGGCGACAACGATAATCATAGGCGCTCTTGAGATTGCATTCTTTAATGATGAGAGGCCTAAGTTGCAATAATTGGTCTATCTTCAGAGCCACCGATCGAACAACTGTCTGGACCACCTATTTGCTCATATTATTTTCATAATTTTCAAATATGAATACGAAAAGGCGTCGCATTATTGCCACTGCGCTACTTCGTGTTCAAACCGCGCTTTCGCATTCTAGTGAGATCTTTATGGATTTTTGATTTAACTCATATCGTGTTGGCTTACAGATCGCGCCAGCTGTGGAGCGGGCTTTATGCGTCAACCAACTGCCATATATGAACTTGTATCGCTTGCGAGCAATATGCAAAACGAGATTTTTAGCCATTTCGAGCCGTGCCAACAGCATACATCAAAGCGGAATATTATGCCACACACCTCGAAGCAAAATATAACACCATAAAATCGAACGACTTAGGAGAGACAAAACAATTATACCAAAGAACAATACTAACGAGACCAATACACATTAGGGCGCAAAATATCGTTTAAATAAAGCGCCTTGAAAACTGGAGAACCATATATATCGAGCGATAACGGGTAAAGTAAATCACGCGGTAACATCGCAAGTGACGGATACGGCAACGAGAGAGAGAATATGGTAAATTAGTCAACGCTCTTCTTGATCTTCTCGCCCAGGTGTTCGACGTTGTCGCCTGAAAAAACTCATTTCAAACTATATAAGCGAAACACAATACCCCCGATATATAACCATATAATTAACTCGACACACCAAAGGGGGAGCTATGAAAGCCGCGTGCTCGATCAAGGCATATGAATTCTTGAAATAAGGGTATTGAATAGCTAAGAGTAAGATAGTCGACCAATAGTAGAATAGTTAATAGTACGAAATGCTCAGCAAATGGTCATTAGACTCACGTGATTGCACTGCCGCGCTTTCTACTAAGCAAGCGCTGAGAGGTATCGATTCGTTGGCCTAACGCTTTTCAAGATGGCGCTTAGCTCCTGATTAGGTGCGTCAAATTACTTTCCGAACTAGCTGGATTCTAGAATGCCCTAAACCCCCATTTTAACCGTGAGAATCCAGCTTTAATATACGACCGTACATAACAGCTCAGAGGAACACCCAAGTCAACTCAAATAATTACCGGTACGCTCGACGAAATCCTTGCCCTTTTCCTTGGCCCTCTCCTTCGCATCGTAAGCGCTATCGCCTAAAAAAGTACGAACAGTGTGAATTATTCTATGGAGAAAGATGAATTAGTCTTACGAGCTTCATCCAGCTTGTGCTCAGCCTTCTTCTTCAGATCGCGAGCGCTATCGCCTAAAAACAACAAAGGTAAATTATCATTTAGGGAAAGTGAAATTCGTCTTACGAGCATCATCCAGCTTATCCTCCGCCTTCTCCTTCAAGTCGTGGCAGCCCTCGCCTGAAATCGATGCGCTTCAATGACATAGTGGATGATTATTTTAGGATACAATTAATGAATACAAAATTTGCAGATCAATCACAAGGAATCTCGGATTGAATGATGCTACTGCTTCGAAAGTCGGTCACGCTTCCATCAATTTAAGCACATAAAAAATAAGAGACAACTATCATTCTAGATGGAAAACGGTGTTCAAGCACCAAAAACTGCGCTTATCTTTGACAACTACGGTATCTGGTCAGACTTCTCGTTAATGATCGAAAAATCGACCAAAGAAGCATAAGCACAAAATCAATAAGGGAATAACATACGAGCATCGCCGATCTTGTCAGCAGTCCAATCGGCGGCGTCCTTAACCTTGTCGGCGGCCTTCTGCTCGGCGGTCTTGCCGGTGAGCTTGTCGTACGCGTCTTCAGCGAACTCCTTTGCCGATTCAGCTGAATAATAACATGATATCAAACAGTGTTAAGCGTCTCAAAACTAGGTTAGGTAAACAAGATTACTTAAAGTAAACTTGCAATTTCTTTTTTCGTGACCTAGTTTCAGTTTGTTCTAAATTAGGTATCTTGTACGGATTTTTAGGCCACTTTGATAGAACTGAGTAGACCGAGCGAGATAAGATAAATTAGGTACATATTTGTAAGTATATCAGTCGGGCGCAGTGGCGCTGGACCTCCTTCCTATTTATTTTTGTATAGGTATCTAATTAGCCTAGTTAATATGCATCACATGACATCATAATACGTCACTCTTGCATTTGATTTCGCAATACTAGCATTCGAACTGAGTGCAGAGATGAAGAGATCAAATGTGTTACGAAATATGGTGCAAGGCGGTGTACTTTATTTGAATTCCCTAACACTGCTACCAAAACGCATAACAGTTTCATACCAGCATCGCAGATAACCTCCTTTGTCTTCTCATACGCAGCTTCGAGGGTTCCCTTCTGCAATATCAACACATATTATCCACCTACTATCGCACTTCAGCAGTCTCCTATTTGCTCTGCAGCAAACGTGAACAGAGCCTTTAGATAATAGTTATAGTCAAGAGAAGTGAAATATGGGCTCAGAACTATACGGTTCTCCATAGTCTGCAATTTAGCGTTTGGAACAGACCCAAAACAGAAAAGAGCGAGAGAATACTAACAGTGTAACCATAAAAACGCATACCTCTTCGGCCATTTTGTCGAGGTGATTTGGGATTGATAGGGAGTAGAATTGACGGAAATGCGAGACGTAGGATGATAGCAGCTAGGCAAACAACCGGCTTGCAGCGCAACGAATAATACACTGAGTCTGTCGTCGTGGCGGCGGCGGATTCGTTTATATACGGTTGGCTGCGCGGCAGCGTCCTTGTTTATTGATTATTTTTATTGCGACGTCGATACGCAGAGGATGCGGCGGCCGCGGGGGGGAATGTATCAGCCTCAACCGGGTCACGTGATTACGAAATGCGCCAGAATACGTTGCAAATATAAACAACGTGACGTCATCCGTGAAATAGCGACGACGACGGCGTCGAGTCGAAACACAACGCGACAGATTAAGGCCACGTGGATGGTGTTCGTCGAGGCGGAACTTTCGTCGACAGCGAGCCGCGATCTATGTCGGCTTATGTTTTAGTTTACGAGTCTGCTCTTGACGAGAGAGGACGCGTCCACAAGCATATGCGAGCCAGATGCTTATTGAATGATCTCGTATAC
Source organism: Plectus sambesii (assembly GCA_002796945.1). Taxonomy (NCBI): domain Eukaryota; kingdom Metazoa; phylum Nematoda; class Chromadorea; order Plectida; family Plectidae; genus Plectus; species Plectus sambesii. Next base: position 7,741 of record NIUQ01000918.1, on the reverse strand, counting down.
TTTGGCCGAGTTCAGTAATCTGATCTGGCTGTGAATGATAGGTCTTTGTGCTGCAGACAGTGAGATCATGGCTCATTGACAAGCTGCATAATCGACTATCGGAATAGTGCAGTTCAGTATTATGCTACACCGCTGTTACTATATCGCGTGTTTTCAATTATTCTAATTATGTAAACGTTCAAACGGATGATGTGGGCTGGCGGAAATGTCGGTAGACGGATATTAGAACTGAATATACACTCTACTTTTATTTATTTCATAATTTTGAGCAGCTATCCATGTAGTGGCGCGGTCGAGCAGCCGCTTACCGAGCGAGCCGAACCAACTCAATGTAAAAGTGACAAGAGAACAGTCGTTTATTCTTGAGCCGAAAGGAGGCGGCCCAAGCTCGGACGGGCAGATAAAAACTCAAATCAAGAATGCAATCGCAACCAATTAGAGCGCGGCCTCTTCAGACGAAAACAAAACAGAACAAATTCGTGCGAAAGTTCAATCGTCTCCTTGAGGTCATGCACATGGAAGGTAGTAGGAGGCGTAGTGTACAATATGACAACCACTCCCTGAACTGGTTTTGTTACATAAAACTAGAATGCATTACATTACTCATCGAATTGCTCGGCTGGCAGTGGCATCGACTTTAGAAGTTCTCCTTAGATGCTGTCCCAGCACTTTGCCTTGCTGTGTTCCACTACTCCGTCAGCAGTTGAAAGAGTACTGATTTCAGTTACTCGCAAGTTTTCCTTTCTTATACCCAGCCATAATGGCCCTCAATCATCAACCACCTAGCTTTAATCCTGCGTCGTCCCCAATTCAACATGTTGTCACCGTCGGCTCCAGCCTCACGAAAGTCGGCACTGTTCCTACCGAAATCAATTGCCCCCGCTGCCATGTCAGTATTTTGCATTATTTGAGTAATAGTGATTTCTTCACGTTTCAATCTTTCGCTCAAATAGTAAAGCTACTAAGCGCTGTTATACTCGTATCAAACCCTACATAAATTACCATTTAAAAAGTAAAATTCTCGCTCGAAAAGGTAGTCTTCAATGAGTGAGGACGCTTTATTCATTTTAGAACGCTTTTCAAGTACAAAAGTGAATTCCTCGCAAAAAATCATGCTTGAGAGAAACTTACTGTCTTCGAAACCAAAAGGGGCGTGGTGAATAAATTCACTAGTGTGAGACAAAAATTCGACAATTTGCAAGACATACAAACTAATGTTGCGATATGTTAGTGCGGGCAGAGGAAGCCATGGTTTTCATTCCATTCTTATGAGTGTTCGCACGCCACGTTTCGTTGCGGACGTCAGTTCACTGTCAAGCATTGTGCAATCAGTGACTTCACGCGATAGTCTTATATTGAAGCTAAATATACGAACAGTTTATTTGCAGCATCATGTAATGACGGAAGTTAACTACATCAACGGCGCTTTTGTTTGGATCCTTGTGGTGATTTTGGCGTTCTTCTTCTTTCCGTTGATGTGCTTTCCGTGCTGCATTGATCAGTGCAAAGACGTCGAGCACTATTGTCCACATTGCAGAAGCTTTATTGGCCTAAAGAAGCGCATGTAAATGATATATAATTTATATCTGTCGCGTGGTGTCCAAGATCGTTTGCCTTATTGTGAAGGAAGCTTTTAATAAATATTATATCCTTGTACAGACAAAGCTATCATCCTATTCAGATGCTTTTTTCTTAAAGCTACAGTAAAAAGGGTAAGTAATAGAGAATTTTGAGAAAGAGTTTCAAAGTCAATCAAATACAGTAAAGAGTTAACGGGCAGTAGAAATAGTAGAAGTGTACAAGGCAGCTGTTGCCATTCGTTTATTAATCTTGCATGGAGCGCAAAATCGTTATCACTGAACCTATTGTCGTAAAGCGCGAGTGGATTAGTGATAGTTGGATGATATCCGCGGTGATACCATCCTCAAACTCATTCTTGCTATCTGTACTCGCGGCTACCGGTCTGTCCTCCGCTGCTCTCCTTCGTATATCTCGCTCTTCTGTTACTCGTACGATCGCTCGTCGGTTTCATATATTGTTTGCTCAAATCCCAATGCCCATACATGCACGTCTGCTCGCGAGGATTGGGCAAAAGGCAGCGCAGACTATCCTTTCTGTCGACGTAAACTAGACAGGCGATCGATCGTTGACCAGTGATGACTAATGCAGACGCAAATAAATAAAGCCAACGGGCGGCTCGCAGCCAGACTGAATTAAGCGGTAATCACAATGCGGCAGTAAGCAGCCAATGCTGCCGCGCGTAGTCACAATGCGGCGTTTTTTTGGCTGCCGAACCGCATTTGCTGCCCAGCACCAAGCATCAACAATTTTGAATCTTGCGGCGTGGGGCGGGCTGCATTTTTTGTAATTGATTGGGTTTTACGTAGCATGTTGCAATTTGGCGGCGCATAATATTTCATACTATTCGAAACGTTTGCTGAAATAAATGACTTCGGACACGCTCACTTGAACGAGCGCATCCTGTTCATCGCCGTCAGACATCATCAGAGTGACTGTTTATCTTATGTGGAAGGACCTAGTCTTTCCCGCCTCACTTTCGAGCGGGACTATATCTTATTACCGACGACGAAAAGCTGTCTTGCGTATGCACAAAACGTTACATGAAGTCACATAATTAAAATGCAATGTAAATTATGCTTCATCTATTGAGGTTACGGTCCAAAGATGCAATACTGCCGAACGCATCCAGGAGAGTTACGATGTGAACGTCGTTCTGGCGTTATTGCTGACTCTGGCAATTAATATTATCAATCTGAAATCAGTATCGGAATTTGAAATATTCTTCTAAATCATATAAGTTATGAGACAATATTCTGATCCTTCATGCAGTAAACCAGAGGCCAATTTCTTAAAATTGTTGAGCTGTTGAGAATTGAGCATGTGAGGGGCACGCCGATTGGTCAATTTTGAATTTCAACCAATGCGATCGTGCCTAAAATCTCAATTCTCAACAGCTCAACAGTTTTATGAAACTGGCCCCAGACAGTCGCTTCTAAATGTTTAGCCAAAAAATTATTTTTGGATTTAGAGTGAGAGCTAATGTGAAATATTATTTTGATATCATAGATGACACAGCGTCGCATCATGTTTTGCAACGGGCTCAATAGGATGCTATAGAACTCGACTAAACGTTGCTTTATCTTGACTCCATGCACTATACTCTGCGTGCTAAGCGAACTAAGAAGAGCGCAGGGACCATGAAAATGTGTTTTTGACTTGATCCCTAGATGCTTCACTAGCAACAATGGACAGAAGGGTCTCACAAGAGTAGAAGAGTGAAGTATCTACTTCGTTGACTGATCAGTTAATCACGACCCCAACCTAGTGGACATCAGTTCATTTCGCAAAACTTTCATTCCTCAACCCTTTGACTATCTTTCCTAGTGAAACTAACAACTTAAAATCGACATAAACACATTACTGTAATTGCCAATAGCGTTGTGCCAAATTACAGCTGGCCTTCAGGTTTTTTCGGCAAGCATATTTAACGATTTGGCAATATTACAATTTGTATAGAGCTATCTCTCATTTAGCGTTCTCAATTATCAAAATTGCATTGTTAAATATGTAGCTACTTGTCATAAAGGTCCTAAAACTAGTGCAGTAGCGATGAACAAAAATTCCGCCTTGCAAGGCCAAAAAGTTTTCCTCCCCGGCCGGGAATCGAACCCGGGTCTCGCACGTGACAGGCGCGGATACTCACCACTATACTACCGAGGATCGTGGTTGTAGTCGGTTTAGACAAATTAAAGAAGCATCTTTTTCTGTGCTGCGTGACATTTTGACCGTGTCTACGATATTTGGTTAAAGATATCCTATCACGAATATTTCCGACGATCTCTTGCTTTCGACCGCGTGCTGTAGAGATCTGTTACTCAGGAGAAACCTCCAATAAGATAAGGTGATCTGCAAGGCTCTGTAGATCAACTGAACAGTTTCCATGAAAGCCCTAGTGTTGTCGCAAGTTCCTAAATAAATAACAATGACATTAAAATGTTGTAACTTTTAAAAATATGTTCATGTACTGGAACGGGAGCACTAAAATCGCGGGAAAATATTCAAGAAGCAACAAAAAGTTCACACCTACACCTAGCTAGATAAATGTCGAAAGAGCGGGCAATATATGTTAATAATGACCTGATATTTGCGAGGGAGCTCTGACGACACTCAAACGAAATATTGAAGATTACGGTAATTATTGTCATGTGTTACGCATCAAAGTTGCAACGATAAGCCTTAGAGAGCAATAGATTTTAAGGAATGTAAAATTTTAGGCGAGAAAGTGATGTCCGTTTTAAATAGGAAAGTGTAGATAAACATCATTTTTTATGATTTAAATAGTATTCAGCGAGCACTCTTATCCGGATAAGGTAATGTACACTTTCCAGATCTTTTTATTCCATGGTTTCATTAGTTTTACGACTTCATTCCAACTATGAAGTCAAAATTATTCAAACTGCATAAAGAGTGATGAGTTTTATTGGCAAAGTTTTGTCAAATCTCAGGGATCATTTTTTATTTTCCTTTAATAAGACTAAGCACGCATTCTTTCCGGACGCATGATCGTTAATCGTAATAGTCTAATTCAGTGTGCCAGTATGTTTCAAACATATTATTCAGCTTTAGGCTTTCATTGCTTCAAACATAGTTTTATATTAACATTGCACCGAATAACAGCAACGTGCAGGACAATGCCAAATAACACGTACAAACAAACGAAACGGAAAATATGGATGTCGACTAGCAGTGTCTTGCGTCACAGGCGAATTCATAAATTTGCTGATATATTCTAAATGAATGAGGTTAACTGGGTGGCAGTTATGCAAAAATTGCAGCTTGTTCGAGGTGAACTTTCAGACTTGACCAGTTCGTCAATGATGAGTTCGAAATGTTGGCGAGCGGCGTTCGCGGCGAATTGTTGTTAAATATTGAATAAATGATGAAAATCGGCAGCGCCACTAAGAATAGAACAGCAAAGAACTTGAGGTATTGCAGCCAGTTGACGTTAAAGGCATTCATTTCAGTCGTCCGCTTAACTGGAATCGTAATTTTCATACCGCTGACATACTTTGTGAAGGAAGTATAACTGCTTGTGAACTCTCCAACCACGCAGTGAAGAGGGTGAGCATGCACGAAAGTAGCGATGGCAAAGGAACGTTTGTTGTACGGCTGCGACTAAATCACAAACAGAGCGTTCAGTTAACAACACAAGGCAGCGCAGTACAATTTTCTCTCTGAACGTGCTCACAATATTGCAACCGAATTTCGATTGCGACCCATCCGACTGCGAAGTGCACGCCAACAAAGCGGCGATAGGCAATGTTTCATTATGCTCACCACAGATTGCTAGAGCGTGACGTCAAAATGTGATGCGATCGGACACTCATCCAGCGTACGTCGTGTGTTATCTTGCATAGACGGGTTTTGGTAAAACTCGATGGATAATGCACAGTTGCATACCAATGCCATATGCGGTTTCTTTTTATGAACTTCGCAAAAGCGATAACGCCTCATTTTTAAATCGCTTTTTGTGGAGACTCAAACGATGTTTTGCATAAAAATCTCAACGCTGCCAGTCACTGACTAATGTCCCTTTAACAGTAGGAAGTTTTTCAACATACTGTTAGAATACTTTGCATAAAGTAATTCATTAACCACAAAATGCAGGGCGAACAAACGGCATATCCGATTCAAAGACTATGGTAATGCGCACAACCGATCTGTACAATTGATCACTTGCATTTATAGCCGATGTGTTGCAAATGTCCTACACTATCAATAATCTCCTATTCAACTGAGAAAGCCCTAATTTAAGGTTGTCGCGCCTAAAGAACATGAATGAGAAAGTTGTGGTCGACGCTTTTAGTCGTTAACACAGTTCTCTTTAGAAAAATGCAAGACTGGCAATTCATCACATAAAATTCCACTCTTTTCATTGAATTATTCAGCGCTTTTATGTGTTCCTATTCTGTTACTCACTGCATGCAAAATCGCTTGACTAATATGTTGTCATCATGAGTAAACGGGGCAAAGCCCTTGTCCATCGACATTCACAAATGTCAGCGCCTTCACATTGGCATTTTCATGCGTTGACATTCATGTGCCCGACAAAGAATGCTCCCTTTTATAATTTCAAAAACTTTATTCACACCATAAACTAAGAGAAAACAGATTGCACATTCAACGAGAAAAGAGATATCATAAGGAAAAATAAATTATTGCGAAAAATTAGGTTAGAATCGTTCTAAACATAAAGGGATGGTCTCCCTTCTTAGAGGAAGATGTAAATGTTAGTCGAAGGCTACCGCCGACTGCACATTTATAACTGAAGTATTCCCTCAATGGCCACTAATCGTCCCATCAAGCATATATCGTCTGATGTGATACCGACAGACAGAAGCGACATCACTGTGAAAGGAGGGAACTACCAAAGGTCAGGGTGAGATAATCCGTGGGGCCGCGCCCGTCCGTCAATGGACGCGGGAGGTCGTGACTTTGCCAGTTTTCAGTGATCAATGCGGATCCAACGAGTAGGGAGGTGCCCATCAGATGGGCGTGCGATGAGTGCGCATGTAGTTTGCATTAAGGCACTTCAGCTCTGAGCAATAGTATATTGCTATCGAACAGTAACTAACGCCCTATCAACTTTCGCTTTGTTAAGGAGATGCGCTTACACAAAATACAAACTTGTCGTTGCGTGTAGTTTAGCAAAAATCATTCAAGTGCCGCATCGGAACTTGTTGAGCCCTAAGGCTGTCTAGAACCCCGTTTTTGAATTTGTTTACGCAGGACGCGCTTTGAATGCTCTGTCCAATTTGCGTAATGCGGACTTACCTTGCGGCAAGAAGGACAAATAACTAGTTCGGTAGGAAGGAAAGCAAGACTTGCTGAGGTTGGAGGAGGATGAACGGCGATCATCGCTGCTAACTTTAGTCGTCATACATGCCTTTAGGTAGTGTTGAGGCCTCGCTAACCTCGACGCATCCATAAGTCGCACGTCAGACGCCTCTGTGTCATCGGCAAGTGGTCGCGATCTCCCCTCGCTCGAACAGGTGATCGCTCTTGCGCGCCGGTTTCGGCCGGTCTCCTTGTTCGGTCGGTCTCGTCTTTGCGGGAACAGGTTGCCAACGTCTGTAGTCGATAAAATTGTTCAGCCATGACAAGTCGTCTTCTGCTTACACTGCTATTAGCGGTAATTTCTGGAGAGTTGTTTATTCCGTCAGTGGCTGGATCTGAGAATAATTCGGTGACGATTTTGTCGTCGAATTCGCCACCGAAGCCGGTGGAAACACCGTTGTTCTGCAACTGTTCGTACACGATCAGCCCATTGTGTACAAGAAATGCGACATGTAACGCGAACAGCGTCGCGCAGGTATTGCGCAAAAGAGCCCAGCTGATGAAGGAAATCATCGACAAGGCGAACGTCTTCCCCGGCGACGAAACGAACAACCAGGCCCGCGACGATATCTGCCATACTCTGCGTGATACTGAGATCATCGATTCCGTACTGGTCGAATATCTTGACGAGGTAGGCGGTTTATATCTCGACATTTTTGTTCTTTGTACACTACTGGTATTTATCGGCATTTTTAGTATTTGTGGTATGTACGTATATTATTTTAATCAGCTAAGCTAATCACTTCCTTTCCCTTACAACTGATGCAGTACGAAAAGCTCGAATGCAACAGGTTCGAAAATAACCGGATCTTACATGCAATCC